>MU249535.1:0-299832 GCA_018886245.1 Fusarium brachygibbosum
GAGGTTGCTAGTCGCACCAGGCCATACACTACCTACATGTCTCCAGCCAACAAGGGTGACCCGGGAACTGTTGTAGTAGAGATGCCACCTGACACAAACGTGACTATCACAACAGAAGTGGCAACTCGAACCAGGCCATACACCACATTCGCAACACCTGCAAACAAGGGAGACCCAGGTACTGTCATCGTGGAAATGCCACCGGATAGTAATGTTACTATCACAACCGAGGTAGCCGGCCTCACTGCTCCTTACACTAGCTATGCTTCACCCGGAAGCCAAGGCGATCCAGGTACGGTTGTTATTGGTATGCCGCCGGATAGAAATGTCACTATTACGACCGAAGTGCCTACTCGCACTGCCCCCTACACGACATATTCTGCCCCTGGCGCAAGAGGCGACCCGGGCACTATTGTTATTGAATTACCCCCTGATCGCAACGTCACTATCACCACAGAGGTTTCTGGCCGTACTGCTCCTTATACTAGTTATGCCACACCTGGTAGCAAAGGCGACCCAGGCACAGTTGTTGTCGAATTACCTCCTGATCGAAATGTCACTATTACGGAACAAGTCCCTACACTGACTCAGGCTTATACTACCTATTCGCCTCCAGGAAGCCGCGGCGATCCAGGCACCGTCATTGTGCGACTTCCACCTGACAGGAACGTCACTAGAACGACCACAATTGATACACTTACGGCGCCTTCTACTGTCTATTCCGCTCCAGCCAACAGAGGGGACCCAGGCACCATTATCATCGAATTACCCCCGGACAGGAACGTCACCACTACTCAAGTCGTCAAAAGCATCACTCGGGCCACTACAACCTATGCACCCCCCGCAAATCAAGGGGATCCCGGTACTGTCATTGTGCAGGAACCTCCGGAGACAAACACAACCATTGTCGAGGTCATCCCTACAATTACTCGTCCAGCTACTAGGTTTGTTGCCCCTGGTACAAAAGGCGATCCAGGCACTGTATACATCGACGTACCGCCGAATCACAACGTTACGATCACCACAACAGTTAGCACAATCACTCGCCCAAGCACAACATTTGCCCCTGGTGCAACGCAAGGAGATGCTGGCACTGTACTCGTAGAGATGCCTCCCGAGTACAACATTACGACAACTCAAACTATTCAGACAATTAGCAGGCCAGCCACCCGTTACTCATCCCCGGCTGAGATCGGCGACCCAGGTACTGTGTATCTCGACATGCCACCAGAGTACAACGTCACTGTTACTACAACAATCTACAGCATCACACGCCAAATGACAACGTTTGCTCCTGGTGCAACGCAAGGCGACCCAGGCACTGTTATTGTTGAGATGCCACCTGCGTACAATGTCACCACAACCCAGACTGTACAGACCATCAGCAGGCCAGTCACTCGTTACTCTAACCCAGGTGATATTGGCGACCCCGGCACGATCTATGTCGATCTCCCGCCGGAGTATAATGTCACTGTTACAACGACAGTTCCGACCATCACAAGACAGTCCACAACATTTGCTCCCGCTGCGCAACAAGGCGACCCTGGTACAATCATTATTGAGATGCCACCGGACACTAATGTGACGACAACCCAAACGGTTCAGACAATCAGCAGACCAGTTACCAGGTACTCAAAGCCAGGTCAGATTGGTGACCCCGGCACTGTCTATGTTGACTTGCCGCCGGAATATAACGTGACAAGAACAACCACCGTTGCTACAATGACAAGGCCATCAACTACCTTCGTTCCAGCTAGCGAACAGGGCGACGCTGGCACCATTCTCATCCAGATGCCGCCGGACACTAATGTCACAACAACTCAAACCGTCTCAACGATCAGCAGACCTATCACGAGGTATTCTACTCCTGGTACTGTTGGAGACCCTGGTACTGTGTATGTTGATCTTCCGCCGGAATATAATGTCACTAGCACAACAACTATCGCGACAATTACACGAGCATCAACCACATTTGCTCCAGCTGATATGCAAGGCGACCCTGGCACTATTATTGTGCAACTTCCTCCAGGTTCTAATGTCACGGTATCGTCAATGGTCCCTACTATTACCCGCCCTGCCACACGTTTTGCGACACCAGCAAATGCAGGAGACCCTGGTACTGTCTTTATCGATCTCCCGCCGGAATATAATGTGACCACCACTCAAACTGTGAGCACAATCAGCCGGGCTATGACAACATATAAACCCGCGGGTGAGCAAGGAGATCCAGGCACTATCCTCGTACAGGTTCCTCCAGAATATAACGTCACTACCACAGAGACCGTGAGTTCTATTAGCCGGGTCAGGACTACATATAACCCGGCTGGCACCCAGGGCGACCCGAATACCATTCTGGTCCAAGTGCCTCCGGATTATAATGTGACCACAACACAGACTGCGAGCGATATCAGCCGTGTCCGAACTACATATATACCAGCCGCCACCCAAGGCGACCCTGGCACAGTCCTGGTGCAAGTCCCCCCTGACTACAATGTCACAACCACCCAGACAGTCAGCACAATTAGTCGGGTTAGGACAACATATAATCCAGCTGGCACGCAAGGCGATCCGAACACAGTCCTGGTGCAAGTCCCCCCTGACTACAATGTCACAACCACCCAGACTGCAAGCGATATTAGTCGTGTCCGAACTACGTACATCCCGGCTGCCACTCAAGGTGATCCGAACACAGTCTTGGTGCAAGTCCCCCCTGACTACAATGTCACAACGACCGAAACAGTCAGTACAATCAGTCGGGTTAGAACTACATATAACCCGGCCGGCACGCAAGGTGATCCGAATACAGTACTTGTACAGGTTCCTGTCGACTATAATATCACTACTACAGAGACTGTCAGCACAATCAGTCGGGTTAGAACTACGTATAACCCGGCTGGTACGCAAGGTGATCCGAACACAGTACTTGTACAGGTTCCTATCGACTATAATGTTACAACAACCCAAACAGTCAGTACAATCAGTCGGGTTAGGACTTCATACTACCCGGCTGGTACGCAAGGTGACCCGAACACAGTACTTATACAGGTTCCCGTTGACTACAACGTAACTACAACCGAAACCGTCCTTACTATCAGTCGCGCCACGACAACATACAACCCAGGAGCGACTCAAGGTGACCCAGGAACTGTGCTTGTTCAAGTTCCACCCAACGTTACTGCAACAGAAACAGTCGACACAATTACGCAAGCCGTTACCACCTTTATTCCCGCTGGCACCGATGGTAATCCAGGAACTGTGCTTGTCCAGCTCCCTGGCGTGAAACTTGCGCCCTCACTAGGGGTCAGCGCCCCATCAGCATCTTTGAGCGGTCCGTCAGCATCTGCCCCTGGTGTACCTTCTGCCAGTCTACCATCTGCTAGTATACCTTCTACTAGTCTACCATCTGCCAGCCTGCCATCCGCTGGCCTTCCTTCTGTGTCATTGAGTGCTTCAACCACCGCAGTACCAGCAGTAAGCGTCCCTTCTGCCTCTGTGTCAATGGCGCCCACATCGAGTTCCTCGACCGTTCAAGTGGTATCTAGTAGCACCAGCAGCAAGTTGCCCCAAGCATCATTTGGCCCGACCTTTGACTGTGACGGTTTTGGATATGTTATTTCAACCCTTCTTGGCAACACTCTTACAAAGGTCAATCTTATCGATGGTACTCGCACGACAGTTGCAACAGGTATCGGCCCCGGCGGCAGTCTTCTCAACGTCGCCGGTGTTGCAGGCGCAATCAACGGTATTGGATACAACAAGCTCGACGGTTACATCTATGGAATGGTCAACCAGGGCCTCGTCTCGGGTGTTCTCTGTGGTCTCCTCGGATGTCCTTCATCCCAGCTTATTCGAATCGCTAAGAACGGTGCTTACGAGACACTGAAGCTCACCATTCCTTCCAACATGATCGATATGGGTGATGTTGATGAGCAAGGACGATTTTGGGTCTCAGAAAACGGAAAGAAGTGGTGGTGCATTGATGTTAACCCTGCTTCTTCTACATTCGGCAAACTTCTCAACAGTGGTACTTCTGCTACTGATATCATCTCCGGGGTGGGCGATTGGGCGTACGTGCCTGGCGGAGGTGACTATCTCTATGCTATTCAGGCATCAGTCATCGAGTCAGGGCTTCTTCGTACCAACATCGTCCGCTGGTCACGCACAACATTTACCTGGTCACGCTATCAGTCTTACCCTAACTTGATCCTTACAAGCACCAACTTGGTTTGGGGTGCTGTTATGGCAGGACCGGATGGCACTCTCTATGCGCAGGAGAATCTTCTCGGCCAGACGTGGAAATTCACCTTAGGAAGTACTGCTAACCCTACGGCTATACCCGGCGGAGCCATCCTTAACTTGCAAGGAGATGGTGCCAGGTGTATTGATGCAAAGACTGTTTTCCCACCGTTTACCTGCGATGGTAAAGCCTATGTTATCTCAAACTTGCTTGGCAACACTCTTACATCGGTCAATCTCAATGACGGCAGTCGCTCAACAGTTGCCAACAACATTGGACCGGGTGGTGCAATTGATGCTATCGGGTATAGCAAGCTTGACAATTATATCTACGGCGTTGTTGACCAAGGTCTTGTTACTGGGGTTGTCACTACCGTTCTTGGCGGCGCTCAGTCCCAGATTATCCGCATTGCCTCGGATGGGCAGTATCAGACTTTGTCTGTCACTATTCCTTCGAATACTATCACCATGGGTGACGTCGATGACCAAGGACACCTCTGGCTTTCTGAAAGCGGGAAGAGATGGTGGTGTATTGACCTCAACCCAACTTCGTCCACAGCCTACAAGATGATTGCCAATGGCACATCAACTGCCGATCTTATTTCTGGTGTAGGTGATTGGGCATATGTTCCAGGTGGAGGCGATTACCTCTATGCTGTGCAGGCCTCGATTATCGAATCAGGTCTAATGCGCACTAATATTGTTCGCTGGTCACGTACAACACATACTTGGGAGCGATACCAGTCATACCCCAGCCTTGTACTTACAAGTCTTAACCTTGTCTGGGGTGCTGTTTGGGCAGGCCCAGGTGGCACTCTGTATGCGCAGGAGAATCTCCTTGGTCAGACATGGAAGTTTACCCTAGGAAGCAGCAGTAATCCCGTTGCTATCCCGGGTGGCACGATTGCCAACCTTCAGGGAGACGGTGCAAGATGTATTGGACTAGACCCTGCGACCACGATTTCTACGGTTTCGCAACAGCCCAGCACTACCATTACCATAACAATTACCGTCCCAACGCTCACCCAAGTGCTTACCTCTCTGGCGCTACCAGGTATATCGGGCGGTGCGGCTACCGTACAAGTGCAGGTGCCTCCCAAGACTACCGTGACGGCAACACAGACGGTTAGCAGTGTTACCCACCTTACAACAGTTCTGGTGACTGCCACGGCCTTGGGTGCTCCTGACACGGTTCTCATTCAATATCCCACTCCCCATAACATCACCATCACTACAGCTGGTCCTACCACACTGGCTTCTCTTTTCACTACGTACTCTCCACCTGCTCAGGCAGGCGATCCTGGTACCGTTATCGTTCAAAGACCACCTGTCACCATCACTACAGCTGGTCCTACCACACTTGCTTCCCTCTTCACTACATACCTTCCACCTGCCCAGTCAGGCGATGCTGGTACCTTTATCGTTGAAAGACCGCCTGTCACAATCACTACAAATGGTGGTACTACGATCTCCGTTCCTTTCACTACTTACAACCCTCCTGGCGCCAGCGGCGATCCTGGCACAGTGGTTGTCGCAACACCAGCTCCTCAGGCGTCCACCACCAGCCCAAGCGGCCCCGCGTTTAGCTGCGACGTCTACGGTTACCTCGTACAGAAGACGTCCCTTTACCGCGTCGATATCACTAGTGGCAAGACAACTCTCATCAGCGCCACTGTCGGTGGTGGTGGTTGGATCAATGGTGTTGGTTACAACCGTTTCGACAACTACCTCTACGGTATGTACCAAGACAGTACGGGTACCCAACTTATCCGTATCGGCGGCGATGGTAGTTCTACCCTTCTCGCCGCTCGTACCAGTGACCGTAACATCAACATGGGAGATATCGACAACCAAGGTCGCTTGTGGCTTTCCAACAACGGAGCAGCTTGGTGGACCATCGACCTTATGCCTGGCTCATCCACTTATGGCAAGATCATTATGAGTGGTACTGCCACGACCACTCTCAAGGCTGCCGACTGGGCCTTTGTCCCAGGAGGCGGTGACTTTATGTATTCCGTCATGTACGACAGCGCTGGCCTTACATCTACTCTGTGCCGTTTCAGCCGCACCACATACACGTGGCAGACGGTCAAGGCATACGGAAACATCGCTGGCAGCAACGTCTGGGGAGCTGCCTACGCCAATGGCGACGGTTCCCTTTACGGCTCGGAAAACAGCAGTGGCCAAATCTGGCAATTCCCCATCGCGCCAACGGTCGGCAATCCCAAGTTCATCGCAACAGGCCCAGTATCATCGTGGAATGATGGTGCCAGGTGTATCGACAGTCAAATCGTCAAACAATAGACGCTCGATCCCTAATATCTTTTCTATGTACATACCCACCACAGTCAGACGCTCCCTGTCTAAGACTAAAAAGGATCTTACCCTTTCCTCCTATGTTTTCCTATGTTTCCGACAGTCAAGCACTCTCGCCTCAAGAACACGAGTGTTTTGGCACCTGATTTCTTTCTTATGTATAGCGACAGTCAGGCTCTCAAGGTATAAACTCAGAGAGCCTTGACCCCTGGTTCTTTTCCTATGTCTGTATATCTTGTATAATTAGTGTGTTATCATTGAGATTGCCAGAGTGTATTTTTGTACAGAAATTGATCGTACTTGTTTCATTCAATCTTTTAGCCATCGCAAAGTGTCACCTGCTCCCATAAAGTGTCGTGTTGCCTTCTCAACCAATCAAGGACCAGTCAGTTGCCAACTCCTCTGCATGCCTTTGCCTCGACTCTCCCTCTTGGATCATGATTACAATCGTCGATCACATTCACCACGAATTTGGTGAAAGTTTTGAGATGAATATCAGAGTAATATTTAACACAGCTAATAAACAGAAGAGGCTCCATTATAGCTGAGATGGCCCCATCCAGTATCTCGGTCTAAATCTAGTTTAGATACTGTAGATACACTCCCAGGGCATTGTGCATGCTGCCGCTAACAAGTCCGATGGCCTGCATCATGACTCAGCCAGAACTTAACCTTAAATGTACTGCAGCTGCAGCTTCCTCGAAGCATACAAATGTATTCATTAGTCTACACTCCTTAAATGAAGCTCCAACAAATGGTTCACTACAGTAATTCTGAAATATGATTTTCAACATTTCTCAAAATTTTCATTATTGACCCTTATCTGTAATCTTTTACTTGCTTCTCTCGTCTCAGTGCTTGCCCATCTGCACTCATCTTGCCATCATATATTATCTACTGCTATAATTCCTTACACTTTCACCTACTTATCAACATCTATCTGCATGATGTCTTTCCGCCGCCTCCTCAATCTTCCTTGGGAAATAAAGACAACCATTTGGAAAGCCGCTATTCGTCCAGCCAGATCAGGAGCACACTTTTTGCCAACATCCATCAATGCCTCCGGTCTAGAGGCTGATCAACTTGAAGAAACCTTCCGTATTCCTAGTACGCATTATCCTTCACTCTTTGCGTCAGATTTGCGTCAGATCCATCTTAGAAAACAGAAGCTGCCAAGGATAGTCGAGTCATGGGCTTCAAGCGGGTTACTGCTTCGTGATCCCTCAATAATCTATCCACCTACAAGAGCGAGAGCTGTCTCTGGACGGCTTGCAAGGGATCGAAGAGTGTTGCCGAGGAACGTTTTCGCTTAACGAAATATGACAGCGGAATGAGAATTCATACTGGACAGCCAACAAAGGTTTTCAAAAGATATCAGAGTCTAGTTATTTCAGAAGCAACGGCTCCAAAGACTATTACTCCGCCGAGTTTCCCTACCAGGATCTGTTTGTTCTACAAATGGGTAAACGGGATGTCGACTGGACCCGTACGAGAGTCGACTTGATGGATTCCCAGTTCATGAACCTTGAAGACATGAAGAGCATTGCCACAGAGTTCAACCTAGGCTAGTGGGCTGATAACAAGGAGCGTTCCTGGTCTGAGGGCTACGAGGTGATAGAAGATATAGCCAAGATGGCAGTCACTGCCAGTACTGAGAGAGACAGTGACACTGCCTGGTTCATAGGCATGGTCGAAGGAGAAGCTCGAGGACTTCGGGTCCTGAAAATCGTTACGGAATTATGGATGGCGTCCCTCCAGCACTTGGTCTTTTGGCACGGGAAGAATACTAGGCCCAGTCCGAACAGGAGTTGTTCAATTATTAATTACGAAGAGAAGAGTTTAAAAAATCCATACGTCTACATAGGTGGTATAGCTAACCTCAATCGGGCAGTATTATGGCTAGTCCTTAATTGCACAAGTCAGAATATCATTTGAGTAATCTTGCAGTGTTCAAAAGGTCAAAACCTACCCCTGGTGTGATCGTGAAATATCCCACCATGGCTTTTCACGCCCCCTATCAGTCCAACTGCACGAGGAAACAATCACGAAATACACTCAGATCACACGTACGCTCCAGGCCATTCAATAGGATCTGTGAGTCACCAAGAAGGCTCTGCCGGTCCTTTTCATCGTCTTGTACCGCTACAGAGAGAATGATTTTCAAAGAAAGTTCGTTGTCACTATCCTGACAATGCAACCTGATGACAAGTCTTCCCTCGGCGAGATTCTTGGTTCGGCCTGTCCCGTCAGAATCTGACAAGTGTCTTCTTCTCCTCATTCTGAGTGAAGCTGTGCCCTAAAGAAATGGACTTGCCAACAAAAACTTCATGCTTGTCTCCATCAGCCGCGTAACAGTTCCAGCCACGACTTGTTGTCCTATTCCTAGCTCCCTGTCAAGTCAGCAAGCCCTCACCTTACGCCGTGTCTAGTTAATTGCCCGAGATGCACCCACTTTAGGCATATCATCAGATGATACGACATCTGTCCATTGCCCAATGGCCCGCCATCTGTGCCTAACCCGCCACAGCATTGGAATCGTCAACAGCATCTCATGCTAGGACAGACAGGGGGTAGCAGGAAACTCGATTTCTCGAATAGCAGGGCGTAAGAGATGAAACCCTTCGTACCTGGTCTGAAGTGGCATAAGCTGACTTGTCGATTTCGTCTCTTATGCTCTCAGTCCCAGCGTCCAGCTTTCCTGAACCCCCGACAACGGCTGCCTCCACTGCTCCGAGTGTAGGAACAGCATCTCAACGCTTTGATCTCTGGATAGTGAGGAGATATAGCTCCGAGAAGAGCCAGCGGACCCGCCTTTTGTGTCTGTGACGAGGTGGAAAGGCGAGAACGGCGGCTGGAAATTTCGCGGATATTTATCGAACGGCTGATCTTGTGGAGCGCTGAACCGCCATAATAATATTGGATAAGATATAGCGGCTCAGCAGCTGGGCAGGGTGACAGAGGCGAGTGACGTTGCGTGTACGCATGTATATCCTATTCGAGAACCTATGATGCATGTGAGCATACACATAAAGCAAAGCTGACCGGCTCTATACTCATCATGGGATGGTTTGCCGCTGAAGACGGGTAGGCGGGTTGAGCCTTGGAGCGAGCAGTGGCTAAATGACGATAGACTGTAAACTGGTTGGTTGGAACGACCGAGTTTAGACAACCCCCAGGCCAACACGAACTTGCAAGTACAGTACATAGATACTGTAGTCTCGTGTTTTTTGGTGAGATGATGAAAGATGGCACTTGAGGAGTCTAGAATGTTCATGTGCATAGAATCTTCTGGTAAGCGGCAGTTGACGATGATGACGTCAATGAGGCAACTCAGAATCATCGCCAAGTTTATTGGACAGCCCCTCAATGCAGGACAGTGAAACACAGTATGAGTACCGACACGAACAAACCCTATCGCGAGATCCATGCACCGGAGCTTCCTTTTTGTGGCGCTGTTAGTTTTTCACTTCTTTTTCATTTCCCTTCTCAAGGTACTTACTTCAGGTGGATCTGATCAATTCAATACCCCCAGAATTCGGACGTACCTCCGGGTTGTTTTTCCGGTCCTTAATTGAACCCGAGGGGAGGGGGTTGCAAAGGAGGAAACTCTCCGCCTGGAGCGAGGACCCTGAGATCTGATTCCTAAAATCTCCATGATAGGCAACCCTACAGAATTCGCATATCGCGTCCATGGCTAATATGCATCGTTCGCTAGGGCAATCATCAATGCTGCTTTCCCCATCCATCAACAACGTTGGTGATCCACACCGGAAAGCCCTCTCCGACTTGACTTGGCTCAACTTGACCGCTGAGGCCGCCTTGGAGCCCGTTCATCGACAGGGGTAACCCTTCATATAATTGACCAGTGGTATCATTGGGAACCCTTCCGGTTTTTGTCCAAATACTCACCGCTCACGTTTTACTTTCTTTGTTTTGCGGGTACATAAACATCTGACAGTCCCCATCTGTCCCATTAGCTCGAGTACGGAGCATCTGGGGCAAATGAAAACCATGGCTAGGTGTCGTTTCATCTCGAGATCTATTGCAGGGGTTTTGGCCTGGTGCTTGACTCCGCGTTGTATCCGTATCCGTATGTACAACGGTTAGAAATGCAATTCACAAGCCAAGCATGAATGCCCATCATGCATGCGAGCCATCATTTCCGAGCCTTGAGCCGCGGAAAAGGGCAAAAATTGGCCACTAACGCAGTCGTCTCTAATCCATTTCGTCCAGCTGACCCCTACTGACAGCTGAGAGTGGCTCTGTCACCGTTCAAGGGCAGGTTATCGGCGTGGTAAGCCAAGGAAGCGCGGGACCTTCAAATGCAGCTTTATCTTCCATAAGCTCGTGCCCAAGCTTAACATTTCAACCCAATTGACTTCTCTGGAGGCTTCACCAGGACGACACTCTCTAATATACGCCACAGCGTACTTGGTAGGAATACCTCCATCAGTGCCGAGCCCAATCCAGATGATAAGACACGCGGGATCACCCGTCTTGTTCTTTCAAGTAACTGAGGCTGTTTCAATATCCTATGACATTTCCCAGATCCTGAAACAGTCTATCTTGCAATCTGCGGGTGTCATTGTCGGGCAACAAAGCTGCATAGTCAGGTTGTTTTGACGATCTCGACCTCGGTCTCGACTCGACGACGTGACCAGGGGGTCGGTACCCGGCTTGCCAAGTCTGCCAAGCTGACTGCAAGTCTCCCACCCCTAAAAAAAAAAAAAAAAAACTGTTTTTGTGACAGGGGTTGATGCTCAAGGCCGTGCACAGAATTTCCAGTAACTCAATTAGTGGCCGTATTGAAGATTCGGAAAGTTTATCCATAGTATGGTCCCTCAATCTGCGGAGAGTCATGATACATGACCCTGTCGTCGTGCCTGACCTGTGGCGCAGCGCTTTTGAACCAGGTTGTCAACTAAACCAACGTACACTGTGCCGTAAACTATTTTTTTCTCTCTAGCATTGGAGCAGCTGGGGTATCTGTAGTTTGAGCTGAATTCCAGTGTGACTTGGCCCCGTTGGGTTGAGGAGCATTTTGCAGTTGGCCAGTCAGGTTCAAGCCATGACGGGACGCCGTTCGATCTGCCGCAAGAATGCTCCATTTGCGATCGTGGGTCCCAAGATCGTGGGCCACCCATGAGGACCCTGGCGGTTGTAGCGTCGGGATACTTTAGTTCAGGTCAACCCCAAATCAAGTCATTTCGCTGCATGCTGGTGACCGTTGGTTGCCCATCCCATCATGCAAGTCTTTCAAGGCCCCAGCCTTTAATATATAACCACTAGTCAGCGGCGCCGTCCCATGCTCTCGCACCGATATCGAGGATTAGCCCACCGCGCTTGAATCTCTGAGATTCTGAACCACTGGACTTTTTTTTTTTTTTCCCTTACTTTTTGGGAGACTCGTCCCGAATCTCTCTTTTCGCGAGTCAATGGCGCAAGGGACGGACGATTCGGAGACACACGTCCGTCCCTTCGAGGCAGATCAACAACAGCGGCTCCGTAAAAGTTATTGGGCGACACCAGTGTCAAGCTTATTACAAGGCAGCATCAATCACGACAATTCCAATGCTGTCATCAAGAAAAAAACCACGGGTCGACCAACAGACACACCTTCAGATAGGTAGGTACTGTACTGTACAGCACCAGCTTTCGATATGGTTCATGAAGGAACTGGTTCTTTCTGCATGGGAAAAGCGGACCCGTGTGAGGTTCGTTTATCCGTACAGTACATTTTGTAAGCGCTGCATTACGGACCCCGCCTATCATGCGGGTCGAGGAGCAAATGCTCCGGCTCCTTGACACTCTCATCAGACAAGCGTAAGAGTAAGGTAGTGTTTTCCACCAAAAGTTGCTGCTCAGCGGACGCACAGGATTTTAACATCGCTTTCCTCAAAATGCCTCGTGGTCGCATGCTTTTGTTCCCTTTTCTATTCCGTACCTGTACCATCAGTGCGGCACCATCCGAGAGTCGTCATGTCCCTCTTTTGCCACGACTCTTCCAGGTAACGTCGCCCGGGGCCGAGACAACCAACCTGACGTGGACTCGTCTTTTCACTTTCTAAGTTCCGACTGGGTCCCTGTAACCCCCCCCTAAAGCCCCCTGGATATACTGGACACACTGGACACACTGGGCCTCGGTGGCAACTGGCAACCACGTCTGTGGTCTGTTAGACAGGACATCTGTTTCGACGCCACATTCTTTATATCAGCCCTATCCGGTTACCTTGAACGAACTTCTGTTTCACGACGACTGCTATTCCATTCACGTTTGTGATCTACCACCTATGCGAATCGTCAGCTTGTCTTTCTTTCCTCTACCCATACGCCATTCTCCCACGTCATTGTCCATGTCGTTGGTGCGGGTCTATCCTCTTTCAATCGACGACATCGAGCATCACCTATTCGAACTCTAAAAGACAAAGCTCGAGCTCACAAATAAATGTGCACGCAGCATTCGGCTGCATGCCACGTCTGCGGGAAAGAGTATCTCGTTTATGTTGAATTCTGTCAATTCTTTCGTCCGCCATTGCTTGTATGTCCACAAGGTCTCATCTTCCTCCGGAATATGATGCGAGACGGGCAGTGCCCAAGTCCAGTCTGTCCAAATAGTTTGAGGGGAGGTTGTCGGATTATGTGATACGCTTGCTATTCAGAAGAGACTAAGGGTGGTGATTGGAGCCCCCTATTTTCGAATCGCGAGCAGTCCGACCATTACCCTTTAGAGCTTCTGCCCGGATACTTCAACCTCAACGACCTGATCGATACCTTTGTACTCTGGAACCTCAAAGTCGAACTTCTTGGCAATGGACGGAGTTACAAATCTGTTTTGGGTGTTAGTTACTTCGAGCCGATCCTATCGCACTGGTACGTACCGTCCGCCAATAAAGTGTCGACCTTTGAAGTGCTTCACTAGTGGCTTTGGCGCTGTTAGGCTAATGAGTGCCGTAGGCATGAAGGAGCTACCGAGTCCAGAGTTTGGCGGGCCGTCTTCGATATCCCACGATGATGGAGCATCGACGGATGTGACCGGCAATTTGGTGTCTTGAAGTGCTTGAATCACTGCAGGAAATGGCTCTCGAACTTCCCCTGAAAAGCTAAAACCTAGTTGAACGTGTCAGACAATATTGTTGTCAAGCGAGGATAACATACCGAAAATTGCGTCAACGACATGGTCTGTCGAGTTCAGCGCCGTGGGGAAATCATCTACGAAAGGGACCTCGAGGTCTTCGAGTTGTTTGGCGAGTCGCTAAGAATAGGATCAGCGGCTGTTCAGCTTTCAGGCATGGAGAACGAAGCGAATGAGGATAAGGCCGGATACGCCGGTTTTACGATATGCCAGTTATTGCCGTTCAACCGTTCCCGCAGGACTGGTAGAAAGCACACGACAAATGAATTGTAAAAACAGTACAACCGCAAGATCGGAACATTCTCGAAACAGAAATGGTGAAAGTCACATGAAAAGGGCAACTTACTTGATAGAGATCGTTCTTACTTCGTTTGGGGTAGAACACGGTCGGGCTGTAACCATATTGTCGAAGATGACGAGCAGCCACAAGTCCATCACCGCCTGAAACTGCTTAGTTGCTGGCACCGACAAGTCAGTGAAAGAGGCGTACCGTTGTTTCCAGGTCCACAAGCAACGAGAACCCTGCGGCCGTTTTCGAGTGGTTGAAGGCGGTACACTGGTGATGTTAGCAGGCCAAATATCGTAGCAGACTGGTCAAGGCCATCTGAAGCAAAATGATACAGAAAACCCCAACGTCTCGTGTTAGACGTAGTCGCATTGTTCGGCAACTCACCGGCTTGAGAAACGGCAAGACCAGCCAGTTCCATGAGCTGGTCAAGCGAGAACGCACCAGTGCTCATGAGCTCTTGGTCAAGAGCAGCCGCAGCTTTGGCTCCGAGTGTCTGGAATAGTCAGTAACTGAGCTGTAAAGATAACTTCCATCACTTACTTTAATCGCCATTGTGTATGTTTGAATCTTTTATTCTGCGTAGAGTCCAACGTGGTTTCGTGAGAATCTCGACAAAGATGGATCAGTGTAACGGTTCGGATGACGTGAAAGTCGGGTTGCTTCTATATGTCGTCAGTGAGTAAATGTTGGAAGGTCTAGGGGACTGACATCACTCAGCAAGTTGCTGCTTCAGCTGTTCGATAACAAAGCCACACTGCCGTCATGCTCCACCCTGTTGAAAGCACCAGCCACATCGGCAAAACTAGGCCCCGATTCCGATTCGAAATTGTCCCAACCTTCAGAATAGTAGCATTTGCCAGCCTATTGCTATTATCGTGGTCGTCAAGTTCCCCGTATCGCCGTCATGGTTGTCAAGATCCGCCTCGCCCGTTTCGGGCGTCGAAACCAGCCCTTTTACAACATCGTTATCGCCCATGCTCGGTGTGCTCACCCATCGATTTAGGCCGAATTGAACGCACCACTAACAACTGTCTAGGACGGCTCGTAACTCCCGCCCGCTCGAAGTCATTGGCACATACGACCCGATCCCCAAGGCCGACCCCTACGACACTTCCGGAAAGCTTCACAAAGATATCAAGCTTGATAGTCAGCGCGCGAGGTATTGGATCGGTGTTGGTGCACAGCCTACGGACACGGCATGGCGGTTACTCTCCATGGTTGGCATTCTACCAAAGAAGCAGTTCGGTCCCAAGAAAGACGAGACAAAGGGTGTTTTGAACAAGGACGATATCAAGATTCGTTAAAAATGTCCGGGAGGCTGTATGATATGTATGAAAAGGCATTTCGGGGCGTTGGGTTGGGGATCGATATCACCCGATTTGAATGAGCCAGCAAAATTAGAGAGCAGGCAGGACCAACACAAGAAATCATTGGGGATCTTTGGCAGGCATTAAGAGACCATGCCGCTCTTGAGGGGAGAGTGTACTATATACTTGCGTCGGAAACGGGTTGAATCACTACAGCCAAGTCATTTGTCGCTATTACTATTTGTATTGAAGCGCTACCCAATACCATTTCTAAACACGTTTATATCTGTCTATGGAATCTGAGTCGCTAAATGAGAAAAACAAATATATGCCCTCGTCTTTGCAACGCCTTTATCCAACATATCATCCCGCTAAGGCCGTAAGAAACAGATGATACATTTTAATGAGTGACAGCAAAGAAAATGTTGAGAACGAGACACACAGACATGACAACGGCTCCATAAATGGCGAGAGCAAGTGCCATTCTGCGTAGGTGGTGGTGTTCAATATGTTCAAGATCCCAGCGCCACTTGCGTCGCCATCGCCAGGAGTTTCGATTGCTGCGAGTACTGGCATTGCTAGCGATGCTCACGCCGCTGTGAACGCTAGTCGTGCTCTGAGCCAGAGCAGCTGAGTCTTCCACATCAGAGGCAGAAGAGTCTTCGTCAATATCGTCGTCTTCCTTGACTAATCGTTGATGATAGGTACTGTCCGGGTTACTGATCTTGTAGTAGAAGAGGCCGGGAAGAATGAAACTGATAGAGGTTGATCCCGTGCTGCCAACAAAAGCCAGGACGCGATCAAGACTAGTGACCGAAAGAGCAGTCATATAGGCGAAAGTAAGAATGAAAGTGGTGATGACGGCGAACCGAAGGTCAGACATAGGAGCAATGCTCCCATGGTCTCCAGCTGCAGCTGTAGATAGAAGTGGCGTCGCAGTTCGGCCATTGTTCGATGAGTTGCGGTTTGGTCGCCACTTCAGAACGGCATCTAGTGAAGCTCGGCATGGATGCACTTGCAGAGGAACCGAGAAAGTAACAAGGACAACGATAGCTGCCTTGCCGATTGTCGAAGCAGCTCCGGTAGGGTCTATTTTTGTCAGTCGCGGTTTGAGAATTACCAAACAACAGAAGAACCTACACATCGAGACGATGTTACCGACAACGGCATTACCGAAAGTGAGGTAACCGGTGATAGCCACAACAATGTAAATAGACGCAGCAGAGCCAATGCTGGTGCCGACAACTCCAACAATACTCCTGGGAGAGTTGTCCTTTAATTCGTTTAGGATGGAGAACATCTGGATAGGTTAGCTAAATCCATAGTCAATGGGTGTTAGCATACGTTTTGGTGGCAGGTGTAGGCAAAGACTACAACAGGTAGAGCGCTCAACGTCTCGATCGCTCCGCCCCATTGGATCACCCTGATGCTACCCGGATCGGCATGTTTATCAGAGGCAAAGTGATAAATCACCAAGACAATAAGATATCCAATAGACACCAGCGCAACAATACTGGTGTACTTTAGTGAGTCCAACCTCCGCAAGAAGCTGAGGGGGATAATAATGAGCATAAACGCAGTGATCCAAAAGTTGCGATCAACCAGATAGGGAGCGCTATTGGCATTGTTCAAGAAGCCCAACACCACGCCAGGCATGAGATCCCCGATAATAATCATGTATGACACACCAACTCCAAAACACTTGATTGCGATTGCAGCATCGAAGATAACGGCGGCGTTAGGATAGGTGATTTGCGATAGAGCAAAGAAGGACGACGTTCCTCGTTCGAGATATCGGGCGCATCGAGACTGAAGATAAAGGCCGAACGCAGCAGTTAATCCAGACCACACGATCAGGATGACGCCGAGCATAATTCCCATGTGGGACATAACAGAAGGCATGGCAAGGGTGCCAGCTCCGACAACTTGACAGTCTATATCAGTATCGCGTTGGTCGGTCAAGGGACATCAGACGTACTTGTGTTTAGCAGGTTTACGACACTGCTGATCGTGGTGGCTTGGCCGCCATGGCCGCCATCCTTATGACCGCGACGTCGAGGTCTGGAAAGTCTGCTGTGAGCGATGATGGTCACCATGGCCGGTGTCGGCGGGCCTCCTCACCTTGACATGTCGCCGGTACTTCTTGTTGTAGAAGCGTTTCCATCAGATATAGTAGAGTAGTTCGTCATTACACGGCGAAGAGATGTAGGTGTCGTCGATTGTTCGGCGCGATCGCAAAGGATGGAGCTGATTGTAAGGACTTCGACGGTTGTTTTACAGGTAGATAAGGTATTGTGAGTGTGCTGTCTATCGCAAGTTGAGATGCAGGTATGCAAGTTCGTTATCACTGCGTTCCTCGGGATTCAAATCCGATAAGTTGCTGACTAGGCACGAGACGGGAAGGCGGAAAGTTGGTAGGCCGGCAGGCCTAGGCCAAATTGCGTCAGTCAATTGGATCAGTGAGTGCTTGCACTTGCACCGTCCCGCGGCACAAAGGCCCCTGACAGACAGACAAAAGGTTGAACACTCTGATCGCAACTGGACAAGTCACGAGCCAAGTGCCAACGAGGCTGTTGTGGTTGATCGAGAATGGATGCAGGAGGAAGAGGAAACAGTCAGGAGATGGTCTAGTACGAATTCCTGACACAGACACAGTCGGGTCCTTCCTGCCACGATCCTTGGAAAATAAAACAACGGGGAGCTGCTGGAGCGTTATGCCGAACTCGTGTAGCCAATCGTCGTGCGCCAAGGAGATGAGACGGCCAATCAGGGAGATTTCTGGACAAGCCATGATCTTGATCTGGGGAATAGCTTCAGGGCTTTCCAGGGGATGGACGGCATTGGATGTTCTTCAGCACTACCTACGTTCTCATGATGAGCCGCGTTTCATCGGGTATGAAACTACTCTGAATACTAGCGGCCAGAATTTATTTTACCGCTCAAGTCCTATCAATTTTCGCTGTCCAACTACTCCAAAATACGTCTACTTATTCCACAGCAAATACCATGATTCTGCAGGTCTCACAATTTCATGACATCCTCCTGACCCCCCACTTTCGCCCTTGACCGCATCCACTCCGTCATTCAAACCACCAATACCTTACTTACCGTACCTTACTTTGAGGTCCCGCGCTTGTGCCGCGCGCTCGCTGTCACGATGGCCACCACTATGGACGAGACGACCCTTTCTACACTTGAGCTACTGGAGTCGCGGCTCCTCCGTGTCGAGCACCTTCTCTATGGCCAGTCCCAATCACCGGCGCTGGCTCAGGATCGGTCAGCCACTGATCAGATCAGCCAGCTGGAGCGACGCTTCTCCAACCTCCTGTACGATTTCCGCGTTTATCATGAGCTTATGAAGATTTGTATGCTGTATCAAAGCTTGTTATTTAAACCCATGCTTACTTAACCTTGGCAGATCGAGCCCATCCTGATTTCTTTCACGCACCCGAGCCATCGGAACCTCCATCGCACCTCGATATAGATGCTATTCAATCCATTGTTCTTGCCTCGGCCTCAGCTTTCCCTGCCACCCTATCATCCCTCACCGCGATCAAGGACAGCCCTGTTCCCGATCCAGCAGAAAGTGCCGCTCTTGTCGCTTTACAAGATCGAATGAAGGCGATCGAAGCGACACAAACTGCACAAGCTGCTGAGATAGCAGACCTCCGACAACGAAGCGAGACGGCCGTGCGAGCCTGGTACGAGACAGGAGTTCTGAACAACTCGAAGGCGATGGCAGATCTAGAGTCTCGTGTAGAGTTTGTCGAGCGGCAAGTGAGGAGGGCGGAGCGGGAGCAGGAGGCTGAAGATGAGTTATGAAGACATATTTGAAGATACCCCAGATTAGACATTGCTTGACATGGGTGGCTTGTCATAACGCAGCCCAGAACTTGTTTGTAGCGAAATTATGTAGACAACCATTCTCACATGACGCATTCGCTCGAAAGAGTGTGCCCTAGATTTCAGTTACTCGGTCTGATATAGGTCGGCATTGTTTGCTAGACAGGCTCCAATCATGTGATGTGCGTCCGAGCAAGACATTATCACGGGATTAACCTAGACCACGTCGGCATCTTTGGGTCTCATCCGCTATCTATATTGATAAGTGAATAGTGCATCTATATAAAATCCAACTTCCTCTACTTGTCAGCATGAAGTTTGTTAAGTATCTAAACTTAAGCTCTGATTCCCAGTTCCTGTAAGTCACCAACCCGAACCAAGTCAGTGGATATCCTCACGATGCCCACATAATCGACAGAAGCACCAAGTATTTTTATGGAATTCCTCTTGCATGGTCCAGCTGGGTCAAGTTGTCCAATCCTAGCATGGGTTGGGTCTCCAGGAGACCGCGTGTTCAATTCCAGATAGAAGCGAAGAAGACCATTTTTCATCTTCTGCAAGAAATCACACATAGAGTATGGTTTCTTTTTCTTTTCCTACTACTCCCCACTATCTTATATTCTTTTCATCTTGTCTCGCAGTAGATCGTCTTCAGCAAGTCTCCACTCGTTCGTCCTGACTTTATCTGTCTGAATATGGATGCCGCGTTCCACACTATGAAAGAGGCCAAGTCAACAGATAGTAATTGTTCGTATCAACTCTCGACATGTATTTGAATGTAGATAAATGACCACTATATCTCGCAGGTTACAGATTTTGAGGGCTCTGTACGTCATGTCGTTCATGGTAGTAACTGTATGAGGATTGTTTCGGAATGCAAGATGCCGACCTGGTTTCGCACTACCTCATCCCGCACGTGTTTACTTTACTGAAAGACCAGTCTCATCTGTGTTTTAACCCTTGTATAGAAACAAATCTCCATCCGTATAGCGAAGGTTCATCTTCTTATGACTCCATACTCCACAGAGGTAGGTTCTCAAGCTCTTCAGTACCCCGGATGTGACCTGATCCATGTTTCAACAACGTCTCGACTGATTCAACGAGGGAAACCAGGCCAACTGTGCTTGGGGTACAGGGCATGACTTGCTGAGATATGAAATAAACACAGGCAAACTTCACGTCAGCAACGGTACTATGTATGTCATAACTACAAATCCAAGGCTTGATATATCATGAGTTCGAGGTGGCCTAGAAAGGTATGCATAGGTACTGTTAGAAAAACAGGCTGCTAATCATCTAAGCACGAATACAATACCTTGATATTTATGATAATGGGCAAAGAGCTGTTCCTTCGCTATGTGCTTCATATATACCCGACGTTTGCTGAGCTAGATGATTATATCAAATATCTAAAACTGAGTAAGTTGTTATATCAGGTCTGATGTGTTTATGAAACCTCAACGCCTGGTGCCATGTGCACAATTCGCCCTTAATGCTTTCCCACCCGGCAGCAATCAGCTTTTGTTTAGCTACAGAACCCTCAAGTTCTTCTACACTGCAATACATAATTAAGAGGGTCTTTGTGGAATACGGATCTATGAAGTTCCAAATGGCATCTGTAGACTTGTACGCACCTGACGCTAATTGCGTAGCGTAGTTTCATGTCAAGCCGCAATAGATGTCATCCATCTTGTTCAAACTCACATGATGAAAGAACATGTGCAAACATGCTACAGAGAACACTACAGTTCGTGCTGCAAATTCCTGTTTTTCCAAACTACAAAACATCACTTACGAAGGTCCAAGCAAAAGCTGTCGCAGCCAGCCCCACGGGACTCGAATGATCAGCGACGCACCAGCAACCGTTGGAACAAGGCCTTCAGCCCAAGCTTTTCTGTTAATGGGGCATGCTCCACAAGCAATGCTGCGCTGTCAATGTCAATGTCAATTCAAGACCGTATAGCGCAGTCGATCCCTGGGAACAAAGACAAGCCACGCGTCGATATGTCCGAGGCAAAGGCTTTTGCGAATACGTACCATGGCCATTGTCAAGATCGGGCTTAATGGAAATCGGGAGCTGATATGCGATTCGCTATTGAGTTTTGACGGCTCCAGGGGTAAGAGACCCGCTTGAAGACAGGGGAGAAGAGGTTTCAAAGAAAAGGCCTTGATAACTTTTGTTCGATAGTTACAGGCTCAGACAGAGGCACGGACAGTGGTACAACATGGGATGAAAATGTGTTTCTAGGGCTGTCAGAGCCCAGCGGGTAAAGAGGCAGCCGGTCACAAGTCAGAACCAAGACCTGAGTGTACTACATGAGCTGCTACGGATGAAAAAATTGCGGTTTGAGATGCCAGCTAAGCCTTGGGACAGTTTGTCGAGAGCAAAAGACCTCATCTTGAGAGGGAAAAGGCGATCAAAAACAAGATGAGGACGGCCTACTCGCACGGATCCGTTCCCTTGGTTGAATTAAGCAGTGTCGATCCAACGGAGCCGTTATGAACGATCAGCTGCCGCTGCTGGGATGTTATGCAAGCAATCGCGACCCTTCCATATCAGACAGATCATTTGAGGAATAGAAAAGCTCAGATATATGGAAATAGAATGGCCCGAAAGTATGGTCTTTCTAAATGGCAGTCACGAGACAGAGTAAGAAGGCAGTTCATGTCTTAGACTAGAGTGCTAAGCACCAGCCACTCCATGACTTAAAATGTCTTGACGTGGATCTGTGCTTAAGCGGCATCAATGAAACTCCCGCGATGGAGTCAAAACCACCTCTTTCGCCCTTGCAGCCAGCCAATAGACCACGTTCGTTTCTACCCTGGTCAGATCTCAAACAACACGGGGTAAAAGGGAACCCATCCATCATAGCCCAACGTATTTTGCAGCCACAGATTAAATGTCAGGCTATCGCGAGTCAGAAGGAATTCCTATCAAAGGCGTCTCTGTCAGACTTGACGACGTAGGCTTGGCTGGGTGTGCTGGACCAAGGCTGGGTTCACTAAGCCAGTGTTGCATTACTCCCTTCAAGCGGAAGTTGTCCCGCTGAGTCTGACCATGAACCATTCTTGTGAATGTCTGGTAGGTAGGTATTGTAGATAAGTTAGAGGGTGTCCGTCCTTCAAGGCACAGCTTTCGCTGTTCCCTTTTACCATCTCACTCAAGAAACCACTGCAAAGAGAATTACCTATCTGCCGCAAACAATCAATCAACCCCAATAAATCAGGAGATATACGCAAGACATCGAAACGAAACAGTCGCAAACGATCAAATCTCCAATTACCTTTTGATCCAATTACGGACTCGGCTCCTTAAAGACATCCGGCTCTTGCTCTCGCAAAATCCACCCTGTCACGGTCACGACAGGACCCCATCGACCCGACCCTTCAGAGTTGAATCCATCTGAATCCAATCTATTTTATCGATAGTCGCCAAAGAACAGACGAAGCGCCACAGTTTACAGGGGCTGTTGGGCGTCATTTGATTTGCTCAGAGCATCCGGGGCCAGTAGACGCCTTTCATTTCCCCGATCCATAGCTTGTCCTGGACTGGCCTGAGCCAAGCAAGTTACGGTCGGTCGCATGCACCTACAGAACAGAACAGACCAAGTTCAGTTCAGTTCAGTTCAGTTCCTGCAGCTTCGGTTCCTGAAATCTCACCACTCATCTCTTCCATTACAATTGGAAGTGGTCGTTTCCTTCTCTTCTCAACGCCAAATCTTCTTCTTACCAACTTGTATCATTGATTGATATATTTGCTTCTCCTTTTTACACAATTGCTAAATACGGACAATCCTTACTGCTGGAACCGGTCTTGGCTTGGCTGTGCTTCAATTCCCCTGATTCCCTGCCCATCCCGTCTTACTTGTGACCGCGTCACATAAAATCCACTACTACCTTACATTTTTTACATCCGGTACGGGTACCTTTTTATTGGTCTGGTTACCAAAAGGATCTTACTTGATCCTTATTCGTCGCAGTACTGTGGTGGCTTTTTGTTCAGCCCTGAACTGAATCCAACAGCCACTTGTTGTGCTGCGCTGCGCTGTGTTGTTTTTATTGCCAACCGCGCGCATTGCTCACGGGTTGCACGGCTGAGCTGAGCTGTTGTTATTGCTGCGACCATCACTACCTGATATTTATCGGACATTCCCAACCTTACAACTTATTCAATAGTCGATAACCTACGCTGCAATACCTTACGCCAAGACCAATTACTTCAACTACAGTATCAAGCATCTTTGAGTTTTCTGTATTCGTTGGAAGAGAACCTGCTCCCCTTGCCCTGGTCTTTCACTGGGCTAGACTGGGACTGGACTGGACTGGACTGGGTTGCCCCTTGTCTCCGCGTTCTTTTCCCCCTTCCCACCCGCAGCCAGCGCATCCCGCCCATCCCATCCATCCAATCTGTTCATTCTCTTCCCATTTCAAACCGTTCCGTTCCATTCAGTTCAGTTCAATTCAATCATTTCCACCCTCTCCTTCTTTTCTTCCCTCCCACTGAACCGAACCGCTCACCTAAAGATAATTCTTTTTTATCTCATCCGCGGGCTTGGTTCATTCCACTCATTTTTCTCTTCCTTAACTTGATTCCATTATTACCGTATTTCTCCATCGACTTCACTCGACTTGTCGCGACCGCCCGCTCGTCTTACGACTACCGAATCCATACAGAAGATCGACACTGCTTCGTTTTACTTCGCACCACAACAAATCGACTCGAGAGCACAGCCTCTTCCACTTTCCCATCACATCTCTTCCGCCGAATGCTCCGGTAGCAATCGAGTCTTTACCACGTCTGTCAACCAATCGGCTGTAACGAAAGAAACGCTTTCTCCTCTCGCGACCAGCCTCCATCGCCATTCGGGCTGATATCGTTCTTATGCCATCGTACTCTCTCAGCTCTCCCTCGCTTCAAAAAATGGACAACTCAAGAATGTACGGCCAACGCAAGGGAATCCAAATGAGCAATATTCTTGGCGACCCCTTTGCTCTAGCCACACTATCCATCAGCACGGTGCGTCTGTTCCTGCGCCTCAATACTACTCTGTACTAATCCATCTCTGTAGCTCGCCTGGCTTATTACTTTTGTTTCCTGTATTATTGGTAGGATACAGCAAAACGGCGATAACGATCTCGCTACGAAAGACCCTTTTCCGACATTCGTCTGGTGGAGCTGCATTTACTGCCTATGCCTGATTACCGGCGTCTTTGTTGTGATTGGAAGCGACGCAGTCCATACCTATCATGTCGCTGTTACCGGCTATCTCGCTGCAGGCATCGTCTTGGTTTCGTCGAGCATTAACCAGCTTCTTTACTCCAACAGCGGAGCACGTGAGGCTGCCTCAGCTGGCTTCATTTTGCTAGCCATGGTTATAGTAAGTTGCGCTTCATTTCGAGCTCGAGCGCATGGCTAACAATCTACAGGTACTTTGGACTTTCTACTTTGGATCTAATCCATCTTCAACTCCTCGAGCTTTCCTTGACTCATTCGCTCTTGCAAAAGAATCCACCACCATTCACAGATCTACGATGAACGCCTACGGCGGCCGCCCAGAGACTTCCAACTCCGTCCAGCCTCCTCAAATGTACACTTCTGCCCAGCTCAACGGCTTTGAGAACCCCTCGCCTGTCGGCGGTATCGCTGGACCACGTGGCTCTGCAGTTCCTCAAAGCTACACCAACTCTGTCATGCAACAACAACCACCGCAATCCAAGCCAGGTCACTCTCCAGGCAACGACACCGAGGTCGTGCCACCCACCGAATACCCTTATCGAGCAAAAGCCATTTACAGCTACGAAGCCAACCCCGACGACGCTAACGAGATTTCGTTCTCTAAGCACGAGATTTTGGAGGTGTCGGATGTCAGCGGAAGGTGGTGGCAGGCACGCAAGGAGAGCGGCGAGACGGGTATTGCGCCCAGCAACTACCTCATCCTGTTATGAGCAACGATCCATGCATGGATTCCCTGGGATACCCGTTCGATGAGGCGCGAGATTACGTCCGTCGAACACCGTCAGACCCACGTACGGGCTGCTCGTTCATTGTTTGTCGCATTTTAACGTTTTTAGAGTCACGACTCGGCGATTTGGTTTCAGCACTGGTATGGGAAATATGTTGGATGGAGTATATTTGGGACGAAAAAAACCCCTTGTGTTATAAACCGGACCACGGCGCCTGCAGTCAGGCAGTTCTTTCTCATTTTGAATGTCTTCTTTTCTACTGTCGTCAATTATTGTTCTTTGTTTTATCCATTACCCCCGAGAATCACGGGACTTGACTCGGCCCATAGTTTAACCTCCCGCTGGCGAAGCAACGACATGGCCGCTGGCAACGTCGAGTCAAGAAGCCGGTGTGGCTGCGAGCCCACAAAGACAACATACAATACGATGCATTGTGTATGTAGAGCAGCAGGCGGGCTGAGCTTTGCATGGAAGGAGTTGTATTTTGTCTACAAATCTGGGTCGGCCAGGTGCAGATATGGACAGTACCAAGCGGGCTAGCTACAACGAGAACGGATCAGGGCATCCCTCTCGACCTAGTAAACACGATGATTATTGGAATGCGAACTGACTCTTGCTGTGTGTGACCAATTGTGAATTTGGGCTAATTTAGGATCTGCAACTGGCGGGGACCACTGGGTCCTTCGCTTGAGGAGTTAAGGTTTTGCTCAGGAACGCGTGGCAGATTCGTGGGAAAGAAGAAAAATGGGGCATCATTAACAGGCCCAGAACTAGCCTTTCCGAGGCTAGACAGGTACAGTTCCTGTGTTCAAGCTGGTTCGGCCAGCCATTGGTGTTTTGCGTTTAGCTTCCCCTTGAACTCAGCACACGAAAATCTGGCCTACGAATTCCCATCAAAGCTTATCGCTATCAGGATCGGCATCTTGCAATGTTGATGAAGCCGGCACATGCCCGGCGCCGATCTCATCTGGCTTGCGCGTCGATCAATGCGATACGGCTTTTATGTCTCAGGCATGATGTGTCGCCTCCACTTGAGAGGATCTTTGAACCGCACAAGTTCAACTTCTGCCAAGATGAATTTCGGTTGACGTTGTTTACCAAATCGCTTGATGCATTTGACTCATCATCCTTCCAATCTCTTCCTGAGCTCTCTCTCCTTCTGTAACACCTCGAGCTCCAGTCGTTCCACGCCGTACCGTAGAGCTTCTTTGCGCTGGCGGACTGCTCTCGCGCGGAGCTTCTCTTCTGTTGTGAGCTTACGACTGCCGGTCTTTTGTTTCTTAGACTTGCTACCGTATTCGTCGTAATTGTCATCTGGGCGCGACAGGCGGCCCTGCTGCAGCTCCGCGCGGGCTTTGAGGGTCTCGATGCGACGTTCCTGGCGCTCGATTTGGGAGTCTGCGCGGGCAAGGAGCAGGGCGATGTATGGGCCTATTTCGTCGCGGAGTGATGATTCGGCTGCTGCGAGTGTGGGTTGGGGAATAAGTTCATAGTGCTGAATTGCGTGAGCATAAGGATCGAGGCATGAGGTAGACGAGACTTACGCGGACGGTCTTGAGAACACTGACTAGACGTGGAAAGTCGGAGACGCCATTATCGAGTGTTTCAACGGACGATTCGAGAAACTTGAGAGATGTGCGTAGTGACGAGACGCAGTCTGAGTATGTAGAGAGATTGGCGGCAGCCATGATGAATGATCGTGGGGGTGTCTTTGGTGTTGTCGTCGCGGGGTAAATCAGGGACAAAATACCCAAGATTACGGTGCAGCTTCTATCCCAATTCCTTTCCGCTCGCTAGAGCAAAATATTGTGCGGTGTTTCGAATATGGCGATTTTGTACGCGGGAGTATCGTGTATGTCAATTCGATTGTTTTGGTACAACTCGTTAATGCGGAGCGCGAAAGTTGATAAACAACGGCCAAGTGACGATTAGCGCACGGGCCAGCCGCTTAATTACCTGGTCTTCTCATTGCGATATGTCTGCCGAACTTCCTCCGATACCAACTTCAACTTCATTCCATGATAGTCACTATTCTTGTTTTATCTTTCAATATAATATAGGCCTTTTTCGTTATTCTCCTTGGTATAAGATATGTATGAGCTCTTTGGAAGTAAGGAGTGCTGTGTCAGTTAGCTTTCGGTAAAGATCAATTATAGTAGATTGTAATCTGTACATACCCAAAAGTAAAACGGATCAGTTGCTAAGTATAATATGAATACAGCGTCTTTCCCATGATACGACATCTTATCATGAGTTACTGATACATATATCGAACCATCTCATAGTCAATGTATGATGTAGGTAATATCAATAGTTCATTAATGTTAGAATCTTTACTTTCAGAATTTGGTAGCGACTATTAAGCTATACTCACTTTTGCCTCATAAGAACAATCCTAGTGAACACAGCATTAGTCTTGCCCTGTTTGACGTTTAACTAGACTACAGAACTAGGTGTTGGGAAGTTTCGAGTTCTAATATAGCTTCTCGGGCACCTTAGAAGTAATCCATATGGGAAACGAAGATCTACTTCAGACCTACAATTATTGCCATAATACCCTTGGGGCCCTTGAATTCGTTATTCCAGTGTTGTCTTTACAGGCTCCCCAATTTGATTGCCGTTTATAGTCCTATGAATTTGCAATCCAGATCGGGTCCCGCCCTACAGAATTAGCCTGGATTCTTTTGAAGTGAATGTCCCGAGCCGTTCCATTTTTACGTTCTGAAGCTCTTTGGGCTTTATGGAGTACGTATAGGACAGAAAGACGTTTATGCACAAGTCCCATCTCCATGTTTCGGCGTCTCTAAATGCAAGTAAGTTAAAGTTTTGGTAAGTCCAGCAATGGATAGCCAAGTAGTGTCGAACATAAATGTTCGTGGGAAATCAAACTCTGTTCGTAGTCGATGAGGAGGCTCATTCAGTCTAGATGCGAATTTTAAAGCCCCTAATCTTTTGTATAACTATATGAAATTTATAATCCTGCTGTGCATATAAAGAGGGTTCGAAAATGTTATTGTATGGGTAGAGTCATCATGTCAAGTTATAACCACATATTTGAGCCAAACACGGTTTCTCTTAAGTCCTTAAGGTGATGCCATAGTTTCCAATATGCTTTCAGTCAAGTTTCCATCGTGTAAATCGTTATATAAGGATTCCCTCGCTCGCACTGCCAGACTGATGTTCCTAGCTTCTGCTACCTATAATGTGCCGTACGGTTGTTTAATGAAACTTGCGGATGAAAGGATCAACATCAGCATGAAGAACTTGAGTTTTCAGGTGAAAACTGCTATGAAATGACTTTTTCATTACACCAGTTGGATCTACTCGAAATGCGAGGAACAAGGCGTTTTCATGACTGATGCCCCAAAGGCCTTCCAAGTGCCAGTCGACAACCTTAGGGTGAGTGATGATACTTTACAAGTATTTTACGGTTCTTATTATAATTCCTACTGTCAATACACTAAGGGCCTTTTAGCCTTTCATTTAACTTTGACGTTAGACGTTGATCCAGCTAAAAAGAGGCTTTGAGAAACAGTCCTTCTCGGCACGATACGGCCGTAGCAAAATTTCACGTGTATGCTTTGATCTCTGCATCTATCACGAAGTACATTGCCACAAGTAACAAATCCTCAGGAATACACAGATCTTATATCAATCTTTTACAGACTACCTCATTCTGTAAGTCTCCCTGTAACGCGGAATTATAAACCCCTAGGACAGAAGTCCGGTTATAGTTTGGCGTCTACGAAACCGTATTGAATCTTTTGAGGTTCACAAAGTAATAAGACGACTTTTCTTTCGCTTTGGAAACTCGCAGTTGAATTTAACCCGAGATGTTGTGCGCCACCTACCTATGTTTGGAATGTTCCGACTTTCGTGAAAATTATGTCTTCTCAATTGGCAGACCTTGCCCATCCAATGACGGGAGAATTGTGACAGGACTCTCAAGCAGGCTGTGGTGATTCAGGCAAACCTTTGTCCAAATGGTTTTGTGTACTGCTGAAAGCGCATCGTAAACTCAAGAAGAATGTTGTCCACATAGTAGCAACTACTAACGTGTCAAAACTTGGTACAAATCCATATAAGCTCGTGTCCTCAATACATTTACTAACACTAAAACATGGAGGTTAAGGTGTTATTTGGACTTATTCTGGTTTCAAAGGCACCTAATTCTTCGATTTCACTACCTGATATACTGGTACAGAGCATAATAGTTTGAGATTTCCCTCAGGGCCATCAATCACAAACGAATAATATCGTGATAGTTTCAAGTTGGACTTTTGGATAAAGATGCGATGAATAACTTTCTTTGAGGCACTTATTTGATGACAGGCGATTACCTTACACCCACATATTGCGATCAACATCCAACTAATGGTTATCCAGATTATCTGCCATGTACCATTCTAAGCCAGTCAGGCTGCTTGTTAGGAGGGTCTAGTGCAGACTGAAGCCCGCTCGAGCTCTGAGTGTAATGGAAGTCAACCCTGGTACTTGAGTAAACCTCAATATTAAATTCAGTTCATCGGTGCAGGATCTGTCTGAAATCATGCTACTTGTACTCATCTTGTTCATCGTGTACGGAGCTATAACAACCTAACCTATGTAACTTGGTGTTGGGTGTACGAGAAATGATCGAGAGTGATTGACTCGAAGGCATTAAAATACTTTTTCCAGTCTTCAACTGAGTAGGCTACCCTCTACTGTGCCTCCCAGAGGAAACCAGAGGAAAAGAAAACCAACCGATCGTCTTCAAGTAAATACAGATTGACGGTTCCAGGGCAAACTCTACCTTGCATCAAACAGGTACATCAATGCATCGTCACCTACCCTGTATCTAGGAACAGCTGTTTCGAGTCAAGATAATAATCTACTGCTAACCGTATCACAGCTGCATATCCATTATATGACCCCGAAACCCGATAATACCACTAGTCTAAGTTGACAATATTTTTTTTTTTTTTTTTAAGAAAAGCAAAGGAGATATAGGTAGAGTTGAGGTTGAGAGTGATGGTCATGTGACCATGAAATTGAATGACGAAAGTTCCGGAATCGGTCCCACTAAATTCCAGCTCTGGCGTTGCTCGCCTTGGTGGGGACCTAGGGAAGGCAGGCAGGAGCCTCTTGCGTGAGCCTCGTCACTGAATCGACCAGCTTGGACTACCTAAACATAACACGCCCCACGACATTTGACCCATAGCATCAACACCACATATCACCAATTCTCAAACCCGACGCCCTCAATACCAGCAATACCAACTAAATACCTTTAGGGAAGCAGTACACAAACACAGCCACCATGTCTGACGGAGTTTTGAAGCCCGAGAAGGACTTCTCGAAGGAGGTTGATCAGCAGCTCCCCGAAGCTGAGAAGCTGGCTGCGGTGGGTGTTCGAGCTTTGAATTGCCAAGGCAAGCTCCTGCTGACATTATTTACAGTCAAACAACCTTCAAGGCGCCATTGAGAAGCTTGCTGCTCTCGAAAAGCAAACCCGACAAGTACGCCCTTGCGCTCTCGATTCTCTTCTTCGCTAATCCAGGACCAGGCCTCCGATCTTGCGTCAACATCACGAGTATTGATCGCAATCGTCACACTATGCAAAAATGCAGGCGATTGGAGTCTCTTGAACGACCAGACCTTGGTCATGTCAAAGAAGCACAGTCAGCTCAAGCAAGCCATCACCAAGATGGTTCAGACCGTTATGGGCTTCCTCAACGACACTCCCGACCTTGAGACCAAGCTTTCCGTCATCGAAACCCTACGAACAGTCACAGAGGGCAAGATTTTTGTTGAAGTCGAGCGAGCTCGTGTCACCAAGATTCTTTCCGATATCAAGAAGAAGCAGGGTGACCTCAAGTCTGCCACCGAGATTCTTTGCGAGTTACAAGTCGAGACTTTTGGATCCATGGACCGAAGGGAAAAGACCGAGTTTATTCTGGCCCAAGTTGAGCTATGCATTGAGAGTGAAGACTGGACACAGGCCGCCATCCTTGGCCGCAAGATTAGCACCCGATACCTTTCTCGCAAGCCCAAGAAGACAGCTGAGCAGCTCGAGAAGGAGCAAAAGGAGCGAGAGAAGAAGAAGGCCCGTGGCGAGGAGGTACCCGAGGAGAAGGAAGATGACACAACCGATCTCAAGCTGCGATACTATGAGCAGCAAATCATTCTTGCCAAGCACGAGGAGAAGTACCTCGATGTCTGCAAGCACTACCGCCAGGTTTTGGATACAGAAGCTGTGGAGGAGGATTCCGCCAAGCTTCGCCCTGTATGTTAATCCCTTTAAAGCGCCAATCAGGTTTACTAACGTCTATTACAGGTCCTTCAGCGCATCATCTACTTTGTCATCCTAGCCCCCTATGACAACGAGCAACACGATCTCCTTCACCGAATTCACAAAGACACCCGCAATTCAGAAGTCCCAGCGGAAGCTGAACTTCTGCGACTCTTTACTGTGCATGAGTTAATGCGATGGCCCGAGATTTCTAAGAGATTTGGACCTCACCTCTGCAGCACCGATGTCTTTGACGTACAGCCTGGTCAGTCTTCGGACGACAAGGCACACAAGCGATGGCAAGATCTCCGCAAGCGAGTGATTGAGCATAACGTGCGAGTCATCGCTAAGTACTACACTCGTATCCAAATGAGCCGCCTCACGCAACTACTGGATCTGACCGAGGACGAGACCGAAAAGTACATCAGCGAACTTGTGACTTCTAAGACCGTTTATGCTAAGATTGACCGACCCGCACGGATCGTCAGCTTTGCTAAGCCTCGGGATGCTGACGATGTTCTCAACGAATGGAGCCACAACATGAAGAGCCTTCTGGGCCTGCTCGAGAGAATTGATCATCTTATCACCAAGGAAGAGATGATGGCACGGATTCAGCCTGCCAAATAAGGGTTTGGAGTAATGGATAGAGCGGTTCATCATCATGACGGTATGGGTGTTCTGTATTATACAGGTTAGATAGTCCTCGGGATGAGGATATATGACATGGCATTCGGTCTATTGATCTATCTATTCGTTTATTTGTCGTAGTCTATCCGTATCGTCCCAGCAGTTCAGCCTTACAGCTCCGACTTGGGCGCCTTGTCTTGGCCATGTTCCTTAATAAAACCAGCCAGTGGCGCTGCCCATTGTTTGCTTACGGGTACGTGGTGGCCACCAGGATGGACAAGCACGAGAGGGCCTTCGCAACGATCTGAAAGTGCACGGCTTCGGCTTTCATCGACCACTGTGTCAAGACTGCCTACGAAATGCAGTGTGGGGGTCTTGATCTTGGGCTCAAAGCAGAACTGTAGTGAGTCGGGAGTTGCCCAGAAGCCTGAATAACACACAGCGAACTTGAGAGGGTTTCCTGAGTTTGCCTCTCTCAATCCTCTCGCCCAATTTCCCTCCTTACCCTCTGGTACAGCGCGCTCCGGCTCCAACGCAGCCGCAACCAGAGCAGCCATAGCACCACCTTGACTGAAGCCGCACACCGCATCGATGCCCTCCGAGTCACGGATAGCCTGTGCGACGGTGGCCATGCCCTCATCTAGCAGACGGTAGTTTCCAGTAGCTTCATCTTTGCGCCACCATGCCCATGTGTCAGGCTGGTAGTCCTCGGGCTGAGGCTCCTCAGGAGGTTGATAGCCGGGAATGTCTTCCGGGCTCAGCCGGCTGGGACCCGTAGCGTAGAGAAAGACGGGCAGAAGTGAGATGGGGTTGAGAAGCTTGACGATAGTCTTCTCTAGAGCGCGGGTCTTGGCACGGAAGAGAGCACCTGATTGTGTGTAGCCTGGTTAATGTCAGTGAGTGAGTTTTGAGATGTTTATAGGCTAGTCTGAAGTATGACGGATGACATGCATGCAGACTATGCGAAGCTGCACTTTTTGTGAATGCATCCTGAACTTACCGTGAAGCATAAGAATCTTGACCTCCTTCTTTCCTCCATTGCCATTTGCCTTGGGCGTTGGTGTAGTAGTCATTGTAGATAGACAAATTTTGTATGGAGATGAAGGAAATCTGAATGATGAAACTCTTCTGGTTGAAGGTGCAGCAGCAGTCGATCTAACGGCAGAAAATATGCTAATGAGCAGACGCATCTATGAAGAAAAATACGGGATGTAGGTGAGTGAGGCGGACTTAAGTCGGTATCCTAGGAAGGCTTGTTTGCCGTATGAGTCGACGGCGTGGAGTGAGGAAATGCAGCGATAGCAATGATTTGTCAGGAATGATCTTCCTAAGGGCGTCGGGCCGTTGCTTCAACAATCACGCTTCATCCCCACCAAAGCAATGTTGTGTTCTGATAACGCTTGGTTAAGGGTGTATCTTCTATACATAAGTAGCATGACTTATTCATGAAGAGTTGTTACTATACACTCTTAATTCCACATTCACGCCCACTGATGTCACTGTACGTACTATGCATGACGTTCAAATTGCTTAAACTTTATAGTATATAAGACGAATCAGGAAACCCAAATACAGAGTGGAAGATGGTATTGTATTAACACCAATCGAATCACAAAACAGAGAACGAAACGAATCATGTGGCCATGATGATGGACCGCTACATCCACAAGAGCTTAATCGCCAGTATGTCGCGGTGAGTATTGGGCCATAGTTTATCTTCCTTGCACAAAAATAGAAATAAACCACGGAGCATGATGGTAGATTTCAGAGTGAGTCAAGGGTTTTCACATATCACATAACCAGCCTGAGTCATGATTCCCGGCACATTCGAACGTCCGGATTTTTGAGCATGTTCGTGGCTGCCAACTGCACCCGTGAGCAAGTTGTACAGATCGTTGCGTAGGTCAATTAAGCCCCTTTTGCGATTCTATGATACAATTCCATCTCGTGAACCCTAGCCTCGCGTTCGAGCGGATCGATTATGCTTGTCGGCTTGGACGAAATCCCTTTTCCTATTCCCAATATCTTAGTGGCCGCCAGACTTGGCGTTAGGGTTGCGGGGGTCGTTCTTGAACTCGGCGGCTGTTATGTCTTGTCAATCGTAGTTCTGGGTACTCATTTTATAGGGATCGTACAGTTCATCATGGCGTTCTGGGCGGAGTTGACACCGTAGGCAATGACAACACCTGTATCCGGGTTAGTGGCTGTCCAAATCTCATCGACGCATCAATCGAAGTCGGGAGCGCGGGGGAAAGCTCGAGGGGAGAGCGAATTCGTCGGGCGAGCTGCGCAATTTGACGTACCGGCGGCGAAGAAAGGCCAGTAAGGCTTCACTGTAGGGAAGAGTCAGCGGGACACATTCGCGATGGCGCAGTCGGGAGAGTCGCAATTGAACGTACAGAAGGGAGCGTTGAACTTCTTGAGGGGTTGAACACCGAGCCAAGACATGATGATGGATTTCGTGGGTATCGCGGGAGGTAGGTTCGGTTTGATGGACTTGGACGTCGGCAACGGGTGCTTTGAGATTGAGATTGCTACAGAACGAGCCTTTTTCCGAACGACAGACCCAACAAAGCTCCGAGCGGGTTCTGCCGAAGCCGAGCCCGGAACGTTTTCTGCACGCCTAAGATTCAAGGCCTCAAGTTCGAGACCGGCTGAGTAAGAATATACGTACTCCTGCCAGAGCTGAGGAACAGCAAGCCCAACCGAACCCCGCATTCTTTGGCGCGCTAAGCTTTTACACGTGATGCCAAACCTGGGGTGACATCATCAGATAGCTCCTGGAGCTCCAGCTTTAAGAAGGTAGTGTACGTACTGCTAAACCTTTTTGCCTTGTCCCTCCTATCCCTTTCCATTAAATCAGCCTATTCTGCAATTGTTCAGAGTCAGTACTCGTCATAAACAATACAACCAGAAAAAGCTCACCCAAAAAGTGCGGGGTGAAGTGAATTATACATTCCTGGGCGTGCAACCGAAACGCCGTTCCGTCCCTCCAACTCTGGGTTGCCCAATCGTCCACCTGCTTCGCCCTCCTTACTCTACCAGGGCAATCTCAACCCAAGACTGCTTTCGATACCACCTTTGCGCTTAAACGCTGCCTTCCCGCTTCTGCTGTGCTCTCTGCCCGCACCAAACACCAACTTTTGGTTGCCACCAATTGTGCCGCATCTGACCTTCTGCTTCCGCTCTACTACCTCGTCTAAACTCTCGGTGTATTTCCTTGTTTCAGCATCTCCCCCTGTATCTCACACGACTCCAACGTTGATCTCCGACGCTGGTGCTCCCTGAAAGATCGCCCGCATTCTCCCCGCGCCTGTCCGTGTCAGCTTTTTATTAGACACGCATTGCGCCTCATCAGCTTAAGGAAACTTTGCACTTTCATTTCTCAATCCCTATTTACCGCCTCCGAAAATGCTCAGTCGCCAGTTCGCACGCGCTGCAGCTGTCACTCCGCGCGCCGGCGTGCGAGCTTTGAGCTCGACTGCTGCCCTTAGCGGTCGCACCCCTTCCATAGGAGATGTCAACCCTACACACGCAGAGGTCGATAAGTTTAATCAAAAGCAGAAGGAGTTTCGCGAGCACTTGGTAGAGGCACAGAAGAAGCGAGAAGCCAGTTCGTTGCCCTCCCATCCGCAGCCAGCTAACGTTCCGTTCGCCAAGTCGGACGAAGGCTCACAGAATGACAATGTAGGACGAACCGAAGAGGCTAAGGAACCCGAGCCATCCCGCAAGGCCGGCCCATTGACGAACCTCATCTACGGCACCAAGGAGGGTCGCGAGCTTGACGCCCAGCTTGAAGCGAGCTTCAGCCAGGTTCTTGCCCGTGGCAAGTACGTTCACTCCATCGTTCTCCACGAAGTCAAGCCCGACAAGGTTGACGAATACGTCGAGCTCGTCGGCAAGTGGTATCCTAAGATGGCAAATGCCCCAGAGAACAAGGTAAACCTGGTTGGAAGTTGGAGGACAGAGGTCGGCGATTGCGATACCTTCGGTATGTATAAATTTGTTTCGCAAAGATTCTCAGTCACTAATCATGGCAACAGTCCACATTTGGGAATACCAAAAGTACGAGGGTTACCACCAATCTCGATACAACATGACACACCACCCCGAGTTTTCCGAGTTCGACAGCAAGCTGAAGGGCTTAATCAACTCCAAGAAGATCTCTCTCATGCAAGAGTTCTCCTTCTGGCCAACAACCCCTCCACGATCGCTCGGCGGCATCTTTGAGCTGCGCTCCTACACATTGCACCCTGGTAACCTGCTCGAGTGGGAGACACACTGGCGACGAGGTCTCAAGGCTCGTCGTGAGGTTATGGAAGGTGTTGGTGCTTGGTTCGTTCAGATTGGCGACCTCAACACTGTCCACCACCTATGGCAGTTTGCCAACCTGGAGGAGCGCCGTGGCCGTCGCGAGCAGAGCTGGCAGGTTGAGGGATGGAGTGATACTGTCCACAAGACAGTACCTCTTATCCAGAGCATGAAATCCAGGATTCTCGTTCCCATGCCTTGGTCTCCTGTCCGATAAACTTCCAACAGCGGTCCCGTTGGCGATGTTGATATTGTCCGGTCGATGAGGTGTGGGTCATTGGCATGGACTTGGCCTATTTAAGCATATCTCTTGTACGAGATTAGAGGTCGTCTTGTTACGTTTTTCACTGCATAGTCGGGTTCTTTTAAATTGGTATTTGTTACATATTTAGCGGAGGAGCCAGGAAACGTGGATCATGAACTACATGTACAAATGTATTATCTGTTTCTACAAATTCAATGAAACTAGAATCACCTCCAAATTTGATGTTCAGGAATGCGTTTGACCATAAAAATCTCCATGGGATTCTGAACTGGGTGAATCCAAGAAATAATAACCAATAATAGTCGCTCTAACTACAACGCCAGGGTATCCAATCAATTTACATACAAAGCTGCTCACATGGCCTTCTCCTCATTGCTATGAGTCTACGTTCAGGACCTCTGCAATATTCCTTCGTGCTTGGCCAAGCATGTGACTGAGGTAGCTAAGCTTGGACTGAATGGATATGAGGCTCGGATCTGCACTTTCGACGCGCACCTTTTCCCGGACATAGACTTCCTGAATATCATTACTATCCACGCCAGCAGCCGATGATCCTGGCTCCGGGGTATGACGGGCACTGCCCCGCTTCGAGCCACCAGTAGACCCCTGCGTGTTGTAGCGGAATACAGTGTCCATCTCATCATGCTCCAATCGACGGACAGTCCCGAATGCTAGACCAAGTTTGGTGCCAAAATGAACATGGGCATGGACTGGTTCGAGAGCACGTAGCCAGAGAATTATACAGCTTTCTTGCAGGCCAAGGTAGAAGCTGAGGTTTGAACCGATCGATGGAGTAAATTGGTACGGCGGACATGAGCACATCTGCCAAGCAGGATCTGAGTCCGTCAAGGGAGGACCCTTGAGGAGAGCTGAGGAGTCGTTGATAGAATCGGCGAGGATGCTTAGAGTAGAGGCGAGAGAACGGGCGTCTTGTGGCCTGGACAAAGTTATGGCGAGTAGGTCGATGGATTGGTTAAGATGGTTGTGCAGAGCATCAAGACCCTGTATATGAATGGCCTCGTTTTGCGATAGCGATAGCGTCTGTGGAGGTATTGTTCGAAGCTGGAGATGGATGGACTGCGATCAAACGTCGTCAGCATGCAAGAAGAGGCTGGCGCAGCTTGTGAGGGAAGCATGAGCTCAATGGATGTACTTACGCCTTTGACGATGCGAGTGCCGACGCGCGTGAGCGTCCCCTTTACTTTTTCGTTGCGCGGCGTGCTCATGACGAGAGTACTGCCGGGATCGATAGGCGCGAGGAGCGCATAACAGTCCTCCAGGCCATGTTTAAGATCGCGACACAGCTCGAGCGTTTCGTTGACGATCCAATCTAACTCGCGCGCCTTGTCAAAATAGATCAGCATATTGTCCAGTGTTTCAATTCCTTCGCTTTGCGCAATTGGAGAGGGTTCGATGTACTTGGGTTTCGGCGGCTTTAAGCCTGAGCTCATCGGGCGAGACGGGAGGCCAGATTGCAATGGACATGATGAACGGGCGCCTAACTAGTAAATACTGGACAACTTATAGTGTAGGCAGCCATCAAGTTGATGTTGCTTGGTGGAGTGATGTTGAGCTATGGACGAGTTGGATTTGGAGGAATGGCCCAAAAGGAACCGAGTCCAGGTGAGCTCTGCGCTCGGAGGTGACGTCTTTCTGTCGCGGGCTGTTGATGCGCTAGGGGATTAAGGGTGCATACAGCTGCGCCACATGTGGCGTTAATACAACTTACCACTAATCTTTTGTGATCTTGAGTTGAGAAGTGAGGACCTACAGTGGAAGATGCGGACTATGATGGAGACTTAAGAACTACTTCTCTTATTAATCACATTATTTGGATTGGAGAACTCATGTTCTGTTGTTTGTGTCCCATGAGCCTGCTGCACGAAGAACTATCGCGGGTAGTGGGGTGAACGTATCTCAAGAAACTTTCTCTTTCATGAGATTTTCTTTCCTTTGACTATTGCATCAGCCATTACTCGCAGTCAAACATATCGAAACCCAACCAAACATTTGTACAGAAAACAGTCAGAATCAACAGAGACTTTGGAAGACTGGAACCTAGATCCTTGTAGATCACTGGCCTCACGGTCTCCTAAGCTCTGATCAATACTCACCTGCCTACCACTCGCCTTCAGGCAACCATATCTCGCAACAAATCAACACGATGGCTTCAACTACAGCCCCTAAGAAAGTACACGGCACACTATCCAAGCTACCTGCCATCTCAGAAGGTACAACTCTCACAACGTGCTACGGACAACGGCACTGACACTTCTGCAGGCGCCCGTATCGAAAAGCGCCCCTTAACCAGGCGCCAGGCTCCAGCATCATCCAAATCCCGCATTATTTACGTGTCTTCTAAAACGCCTTTCATGGCAGCTGTCAAGCGTGCCCGTAAGCAGCTCGACGCCTCGCTCAAGAAGACCGACGCGGCACCCAAGTTCGCGTCCCTGCACGCGCGTGTCGAGAGTCTTAAGCAGACTGGCGGCGAAGCTACTGACAGCGGTGTCGTGACGGTCATGGGTGCCGGAAAGGCTATTGAGAAGACGCTGTCCCTTGCAAGCTGGTTTGAGCAGGAGGGTGACTGCGAGGTAGAGATTAAAACAGGCACTGTCGGTACCGTGGATGACGTAGTGGCTGAAGGGGATGAGGAGGACGAGAGCCGCCTGAGGAAGCTCAACTGTTTGGAGGTCCGGATTAAGCTCAAGTGAGATAGCTCCGCAGGCACGGTGATAAGGATCTAGGTGCACGACAGCATGGGCGTGTCGCATCCGATCTACCAGGTCAGTTACCTTGCATATGCGAATCCTTGCCTTGTTAGCATTGTGCTCTTGCTGACAACTATTCCGACTCAGTCTTGAGAACAAAAACAAATTCCACGGCGTCCGAGTCGGAAGGCGCGGATACGCATCATGATCCACAGAAGCGTGTCAAATCTGACAGTATCGAGATCTGAAAGCTGAGTAGAGTCCGTTGGCAGAGGAGTTAAAGGCCCTTGGGAAGACCGCCGATCCGGATGATCTGGGTCAGCTTTGCGAGACGGTGATTATGAATCAATCAAATCAAAGGCCGTCTGACATATGGCCAAAGTCCTAATGGCTGATAGGAGTTGGGCGTGATTGGACGGGAATTGTATCTCGACTATTTGGCCCAAAATAGCCGCCAAGGAGAAGCGGGCGGTGTTTGCTTGATAATCCGTCAAGCAACTCTTGTTTGGTTTGGATGTTGTATGAAACTGGGCTGTGAGGATGCTTGTGTACAAGATCAGATCCAACATGTCCTTGGGGATGTTGAGTATTATTATAAATTGCATCAGCTTGGCGCTAAATATATATATATATATATAATTTTGAACAGGCAGAGGATTGGTTCACTTCACCGCTGTGTCCAAATGAGAAGAAGAAGAGATCACAAAATCACAAGACATTTACGCCTCTCAATGCATCATTCAGTCCTATTCGTTCCTTGCCACGTGCCGGTCAAAACATGACGCGGGTGTCAAAATATCCCAACTCCTGTGCCCTGTGCTGCGCCGGAGGTCCGCTATCCAATTGTGACCCCATATGCAATGCTAAGTCTTTCTCGTCTGAAGTTCTTTTTTGTTTGTGACGGAGATTTTATGTAACACGGTAGGCACTGCGAGTAATGATTAGCCACGCTCATGTGATCTGAGCTAGGAAGTATGAGTCAAAAAGACTTACTCAATAACCAAGTGCTCGCCACGCCAGGCACCACTGGCCACCCATAATCCACAGTTGACAATCTCAGCGTATCGCTTGTCGGACGTCTTGAAAGTCGCGAACATGCGGAAGCCGTAGCGTCGTGGGTCAATATCCTTTGGTGCCTTGGGGCTTAATAGAGTGTCAAGCACGTCTGCGGGTCCTGAGAGGGAACCACGCGTGCGCATTTCGAGTCTGGTTCACTAGTCAATATCCGATTATGATTGGCTTGTAGAAAGAAGAATGACTTACAATGCGGGCTGTTCGTCACTCGTCTGAATGACAAAAGCGCCCTCAACAAGCCTCATGGGCCGAAAACCGCGTGCTTGACCAAGATCATAACCGCCTGCCTATAAGCCACACATAAAATCCTCCTCAGTCAGCCATGAAATTGACAAAAGCGCAGGATCTATCAAGTCAGGGGGTCAGAAAGGGAAAAAAAAATGAAGACGTACAATGACGCGGCCGTGGCCAAATGATCCGGACCATACACCGGCTGCAACGGTAGTGATTTCCTTGGTGTTGCCTGAATCCACATGGACAGCCTCTTGGTTCAAACGAACCGCAATCCGAAAATCGAAATCGAGAGCTGGCATGGGAAAGGCGAGTCCCGGGCAGGGAAAATGGTTTAGAGAACGTTGACAGGCCTCTTCGACAGTTCTACCACCAAATTGTAGTCAGCGACTCGACATCCACTAACAAAATTGTGCAATTGCCAAAAAACTTACTTGCCAGGTCCTTCCCGACATTCGCGCTCGGCCTGAACCCTGTATAAAAGACCTCCATCATTGAAACAACCGCTTCCGCTTCCGCCAGCTGAGCCCTCGCTACAAAATTGCTGAGCGTGTGTCGCAGGTGTTTGTAATGGTGGTATTCTAGTATCCCACTCGGCGGGTATAGTTTGTGGTGGACATGCCGAGGGTTGCTGAAGAAAGGGCGTCGAGTGAGGCATGCATGTCGACTCAGAAACGTCGGTGGGAGCGGTGCTCGTCGGTAGTGAGAAAGATAAAGTATCGGTTTCGGTGGCCATTTTCTGCAGAGTTGTGTATATATTTATATATGATGTAGGTAGTTGACGTGAGTATTTGTTAGTTGAGACGCACTCGGGCTGTCTTGAGTCGTTGTTTGAATGTTGATAGTGTTGGGCGTCTTATAATATCATCAGAATATTTTAGTCGGTTAGTTTCAGTAGATGAAAGTTCTCTCGAATTGAAAAGTACTGAAGCTCTGGTCGTGTCGTGGCTAGGTATTTATTGATCGGGTTTGATGGCGGGAGGCGGCAACTAATAAATGGTCCCAGTCGGTTCCTTGGCTTGGCTTGTGTAAGCGGTTTTGTGATGGAGCAAGCACAGTCAGTGTGCCGTGTCGTGTCTTCGCAATTCCCGAACTCCGAAGGCAAAGTTTATTAATGATATCGACTTTTTTGTTTCCTTTTCTCTTTGACGATGGATAATAGTTGATACTGCTAGTTGGGAGTAAGTGAAGCAAATAGATGTTAAAGAGAAGTGAAATATTGGGTGAGGGCTGAGAACAAGGTAGGTAGGGCAAATCAAGGTATTTAAACAGCCCGAGTCGTCGGATAACGAGATCCATCAGTCACTCCATCCCTACGGAGTACATGCAGTACAGCTTGGGCGTGTAAGGCGCGCCAAACATCCATCAACTACATCTCAGCTACAGTGCAACGACAGTACAGTACATCAAGTCCAACAAGGGCGTGGCTGTTTTTGTCATGCTTGCAAATCTTCCGAGGCCCTGGGACGGCTTTAGACCCTGGAGATCGCACAGTACAGTACTCTGTAGTAGGTAGCGGGAAATGTCAGAGTCCCGAGCAAAGTACCAAAAACCCAAGCCCAATTACAGATCAATTCTTTGATTATATCCGCGGCTTTAGAGGGCGCGCCCCGGACGAAGGACATGAAAAGGTGGGTAATCGCCGATCGGGGTGGAGATTTTGTTAAGGTCAGGACCCGACCATGCGGAAGATTGCTCGCTTTTCGGTTAGTTCACTAACCACTACTCCTCCTGTAAAAGACGAGACGATACTGGTATAGATAGTACCTCCTACATCTTGATATCGAGAGTTAATCTGTAATCGGAATCTTTCATGTTCCATCTCGGGTCGGAATCTCCTTACCGATCAAGCTTTACAAATGGTGGTCGTCCTCTCTCATCCAGGTTCCATGTCTTTGATTACTTATGTATTCGCTGGGACTTTACAGGGCTTAAGTCCGCCAGCGAGCGGGGCTTTCTTCCCTATTTCTTAGGTCACTCACTATTCGGCAGTCTCGGACAATGTCAGCGGCCGAGAGCCCGGGGGTGTGGCAAGCTTGAGCTGTAGAGTAGTTTTATCAGAGGGCATTATTAAACCATTCTGCACCACAATAGGTAGCTCTGAATGGACTTATTCGAAGAATGGATGTCAGCCAAGCCAGTCTATGTCAATTATTCCTTGGAATTTGACTTGGAAATATCTCCATCTCTGTCGCTGTTTGCAAGTCCGCTACAGTTCTCCCTCCCGTGATGTCGGAGGTCCATAGAAACGGAGCTGACAAATTAAACGTGGTTCAACGTTGATTCCACCAACACCAGCTCTACCCGAAAGTGGAATTAAGACTGGATATGATGCATATGCCCCAGTCCCCGTCATCATGAGCTTGTTGTTCATTACAGCCCAAATGTTAGCTGGCATACGATTTGGCTTGTGTGAGATGACTTGAACTCATGATACACAACACCAGCTCAATGTTTACATTCGTTGTGCATAACACTCGCATTGTTTACTTTATGCAGATCAAAGCATCTCGAGTGCTACAACAGCTTTCTTCGGCACTGCACAGGATGCGGGGGCCGAGCTGTCATGGTTGGTTGGGCGGGCTCATCATGATTACTCTGCCCCCCCTCCATCAGAACTGACAGTCGTCCATTGAACGACGTAGGTACAGAGAATCTTACACTGGTTCTAAAATCCTTCAGTGATCAACTGCCAGAATCAAATATCAAACAGCGCTTCGATTAGATAAGAAACCGCCGACTTTTACAAGGAAATATGGCCCGCCGTCAACATGATGTACTTTAAGCCAAAGGCGACATGGCTGTATCACTGGTATTGCATTGCATAGGGCGCGCGCGGGTCGGGCTGTTTTGTTCTAGTCCCTTGGTTTATACCCGTTCGGTTCATGATCCTGGATTCCGAAATATCTCCTTCGTAAACTACATCTATCTACGGATAGCGAGCTTTCAGCTTCGTACAGCTGTAGCTCACAGGATGTGAGTCTTGGCCTGGAGCTTAGATGCATCTTCGTAAGTTACTATCTGGAGCTCGTTGAAGAAAGGTTGGAAGTCCGGAGTGGCTTCTGTGTGAGCTTATTTTTGATTGCTGATTCCATTTACGGAAGTTGCTGAAAAAGCATCAACCGCTTTTAGTGCTTCGTCAGCAAATCGCGGTCTTGATAAAACCCAATTAATTCTAGCTGACAGCTGCATGTAAAGGATTTATAACATTCGATAGTCGCATGGAATTAAATGAGAGTTCTGGGATTATTCCGACCCGGCCAGTGAGATTCCTCGTCGGGAATCGTTGATAAGCAACATCGGGCATGGATATATTGGTCTGACTACTAGGTCTAGTAGGTATGATACGGAACCAACAACTTTAAACACTTTGCTCGGGCGATCGACTTGTCATCAATATTCCATAAATATCTCAGATTAACAATTCCCTTTTCTGATAACAACAGCACTTGGCAATGTTGCCAGCACCAACAACTTTGAAGCCTGGTCCTTCCCAGATGCCCGGGAAGGAACCTCTGGGACACGAACAATAGGCATTGCAAACTCTGAATGACGTCTTTCTAACATCCCAGCATCAATCAATAACGCACATCAACCCGATGCTACTATATCTAAAAGCTTGCTAAGTGCCGAAATCCTGTCAATAATGAAATCAAAGAGCTCGGTACTTGAGACCGAGAAGGGAAAAGATGTTGTTCGTTTGTGCGTTGTTTGCCCAGAATCTATGCGAAACACAAGCTAAATAGGTCGCGAGTCGCTGCCATTTTTGCTGCTACACAAGATCTGGTACGCCCATGTCATGTCAGAAGCCAAACTATTCCCTTTCTTCCCATGACGAAAGGGTCTGCTTTTCTCTCTCAGGGGTACCAGGCCCAGGATTCCCCCCTTACTCCGCTCTTTATAGATGATCGCGCTCCTTTGATCGCCGACACGCAAGCTGGTATCCATTATTTGCAACAGGCACGTTTCGAAAGATGCTGTAACAGAAAAGCTCCGCCAACGTTTGGCCTCCAAGCCCCTGTTCTGGGCCTGTTTCGGGTTCTTCGACGCAACGCTAGAAAAGGCTTGTTCGAATGCTTGTTCTGCTACTTTATTTCCTGACTGGTTGGCTGTCCGTGGTGAACATATCGAGATCAGCGAGATGCCTCGCTTGGTGAGACGAATTGCGATCCAGGAGGGATGCACAGTCGGGCAAACAGCAGTTTGCGCACCCTGCTGGGTTTGAAGTGTAATTTGAGCGGTCTAGCTATGAGTAGTAAGCAAAGTCATTGCACCATCTTGGCTTCTATGTACGTCAGTGACTCTGTCTTGATAGATAGATAGATAGATCGAGATGTTCATCTGTAACTTGACTCGAGTCAAATGAGTTGGCGGTGCATTGTCGTATCAACTCAAGCTTAGACTGGGCTTGGTGGATAGAGACAACATTTTCTTCTCTCCCTTTTTTCTTGGCGACAGCTTCTTGACAGGTATTATACCCGTTATAGGTGATTAGGTCCGTTTTAGTTTAGAGGTGTAATAGAGAGTAAAGAGATCTTACTCCCTACGGCGCACTAACTGCGGCTCGTGCGTAACAGCGTTCTAAGAAAAGGGACGGCTCCTTCCACATGCTGACTCCCGACTCCTTACATCAAATCAAATACAACACAACAAGCGGAAGTCTAGATTGCGGCAGTGCGGCAACTCACTGATGAGATCAAAGTATCATCTAGTTTCAGGGGTAGTTTAATACCAAGAATACTTGCTAATTGTACGCAAGAAAGCGGAGCATTCTTGTCACTCTCATTATGTTTGACCTTGTCTAGGTAATCTGCAAGTTTGTCGTCAGTCCTTCTTTCTCCTGTCGTCTACGTACATTATTTGATACTGGCCCGTGTATCCATTCTCTGTGCCTTCCTCAGGTCGGGTCAGACCCAAAAATAATTATCCAGTCAGGGTCTCTCCACGTTCCACGTAATTGAATGCGTGGAGGCGAGACCCGAGTTTCCATTCTTGCCCGTCGAGATTCTCAGATAAATTGTTTTCCTCTTGAATAACCTGGCAATTCTCAACATCGCCCTACCTACCTACTCACCTACCGCATTCGAATACAACACGAGCCTAGACTGCGGATAATACCTGATACGAAGATAACGGTCTTTCATCTTGGTCTTTCCGCTTATTGGCCCAATCGAATATCTGCATCTCGGCAGCTCCGCTTTGCGACAGCGCAGCTACAGAAGCCATACCGAAATAATTGGATTGCGCCGCGACCTCATTTTGTCCAGGGTCCATTCTCCAGTCCTTAACTTAAACTTATCCGCTACGAGGTGCACTGCATCGCAGCACCAAGAGCACTAATTCCAACTTCCTGATTGCTAGATGCCCTGCGCTGTCTGCCCAAGGCTCCACCGTCTCCAACTGCGATACCCCTGCGCATGGGGGATTCTAATTCATCCCTCGCCCGCCTCAATTTGACAGGCAAATTCTTGAGCACATCTTTTCTTCTCTTGTGCGCTGTCGCATAGAATACCTGGCTGTTGCCATTTGCTCGTTTTCTTCAAAATACCAGCTCTTGCCTGGCCACGTTCTCTTCTTCTATGCTGTCATAGCCTAGTCCTTTCGTTTCTCGACATTCGCTTCCTAACCCCTGTCCCTTATCCTGGACACTTCGCTCCTTATCAACGAATTTCTAAAAAAGACAGCGACTTCGTACATACCTGGCAAGACCACTGTCGATTGCAAGAGCAGCCGTCGCCATGCTCAACTCTCGCCGCGCCATCGTGGCCGCGGTTTTTGTTCTTACTGTTTTCTTCCTCCTTACGAGATCTCACTCCTCGACACCTGTCGTCCCAGCAGCTCAAGATGCTGCTGCCACCGCCGCCGATACAAGCAAGAACGACGCCCCTACCTCAAACGAAGCCGTGTCACCACCGCCCGAGATAGAAAAGGAGATGGAGGTGAAGGAGCGTCGCACACGGCCTCGCATCGACATGTCGGGAATGACGACCTATGAGAAGCTCGAGTACGCCTACCCCTACGATGTTACCTCCAAGTTTCCCGCATACATCTGGCAGACGTGGAAGCAAAGTCCCGATCAAGGTGATTTCCAATTCAAGGACCACCATGCTTCATGGAGAGAAGAGCACCCTGGTTTCGTTCACGAAGTCATCACTGACGACGTTGCTATCAACCTGATTCGCCTACTTTACGCTACCGTCCCTGAGGTTGTTGAGGCATACCGAAGCCTCCCCATGCCTGTCCTGAAGGCTGACTTCTTCCGTTATCTCATTCTGTTTGCGCGAGGCGGTATCTACTCTGATATCGACACCTATGCTATCCAGAGTTCTGTCAAGTGGTTGCCCGAACAAATCTCTCGTGACACGATTGGTTTGGTTATTGGTATCGAGGCGGATCCTGATCGTCCTGATTGGGCTGAGTGGTACAGTCGCCGTATCCAGTTCTGCCAGTGGACGATACAGGCCAAGCCTGGCCATCCCGTGCTCCGCGACATCATCAACCGAATCACCAAAAAGACATTGGATGAAAAGCGAAAAGGTAGCTTGGACAAGTTCCTCGACCGAAACGTTGTTGAGTTCACGGGCCCCGCTGTATGGACGGATGCTATTATCGATTACTTCAACGATGGGCGATTCTTCGACATGTCGCAAAGTAAAGGAACAATTGATTACAAGAACTTTACCGGTATGGAAACAAGCAAGCGAGTGGGCGATGTGGTTGTGTTGCCCATCACAAGCTTCTCACCTGGAGTGGGACAGATGGGCTCCAAGGAGCCTGACGACCCTATGGCTTTTGTCAAGCACGATTTCGAAGGTAAGCATAACTTGCAGCTCGAATTGGGTCAAGGGAAACTAACACTACGCAGGAACATGGAAGCCTGAGAGCGAGCGTCATATGGGCGAGCAGCAGCAACAAGAGGGACAGCAAGCACCCTTGCAGCAAGAGCAACAGCCGCCTCAGCAACAGCAGCAGCAGCAGCAGCAGCCGGCGCCTCAGCAATAACACTATAATGCGAGACCCAACCACAACCCATGATACCTAATGTTTTGGTAACGACTTTGAAGATTTACTTCTGCGACCTGTATATTTGAGCTTCCCTATACTCTTTTCTAATGACACGATTTGTGTCCGTCTGATTCTGGGGCTGGTTTCCGCATAAATGGATTAAGCTGAGGTCCGTTGTACTCTGGCAGTTGCATTATGATGGAAAATATGTAAAAGTTTGAGGGGAACGGTACTAGACTCTGTTTTTTCGTAAAAGGCATCGCATGGAAGTCATCATTTCTTTATTTCCGTTCTGGTATAGACTTGCTTGGACCTGACCTTGTTTTATGATAGCGATTCCTACGTTGTAGGGCCGCGTGATAGTCTGGAGAGGGAGGAGAGGTTTCTCCCAATCGAGAGACTAACGTACAATCATTTCGTCAAGACTTCTACTGGGTGCAATGGACAAGTCAGAAGCTCCTCTACCTGGAGATGTGTGCGGCCTGTGATATTGTTTTGATGAAACCCGTGACTTTATGATTGATGTCGACTGAACGGGTTTGACAACCGATTCATCTACATAGTTGCCGTGGTCGGCCATCAACTCAATAACTAACGTATTCGGCTTAAATATAGCCGAATTGCTTTCCGCGGTTTTGGGGCTGAAGACTAGGTAAGCAGCTCAACACTAGGAATTTGTGTCAAAAAACACGGCATTCAAGGACATTCAAGCCGCCCCCGCATTTCCCCAGGTTCTCGTTGAGCACTCTCAGCTACAATTGGCCAGGGCTTAGGTCGCTGAGGGGTTTCGGCCTGCCCTCCCGCTGCCGCTGCCGCTGTGGAGAGAATGAACAGCTAAACACGGGCTGTCTTACTGGGAGGAGCAGTATTACCAGGAGGGAGGCTCGTGGCGATGATAGCCGAGGATACTTGTCTATTATGGATGATATGTTATGTTCAGTGCACAAGCCTCGTTCTCACTCACTGTTGGTCCCCTTTTAACAAGTTCCACTTACAACACAGAGGCTCTTCTCACTCGGACTATAATATCCTTGTCGATCATCGCAATTGGGCCGATTCGTTTCATGAACATAAGCGACCTCCTCTCACCTCTTCTCTCAACACCTTTTATTTGTTTTCATCAGAATCCTCGTTTTTCAGAAGAGGCGTTGTCTTAGCTTTCACAATGCAGACCGTGATACGTCAAAGCTTTAGAAAGACACATTTACCAACAAGGACGGCCGCCTTTAGATCATGTCAACTGAGACGACTTTCTTCATCTAACCTCAGCATCCGATGGGGTCCCAAAGATGTACGTCCAAGATTCACCAAATACTTTAAATAATGCATGGAGTACCGACAACTAACAAATTACAGCCTCCTCTTTACAATGGCACAATTCCTGAACATTTTGCCTCAGTCGTCTCAGCCCACGGCGACCGCGAGGCAGTCATAGCCCGGTCACCAACCCCTCACTCTCACGAGTCAACACTAACATACTATGCCCTCGACTCTCTCTCCAACAGCCTAGCCCACTCACTCTTCTCACTGGGCGTCCGTAAGGGCGACCGCGTTGCTATTTCTCTCGGCAACGGGCCCGAGTTCGCAGCTCTGACATACGCTTGCTTCAAGCTCGGTGCCATTCTCGTGCCGCTGAATCCAGGATTCAATGAACACCAGGTCATAGCGGCACTGAAGCACTTGGCTATCAAGACGCTCATTATCGGTGCTGTGACTGATCTGGCGTATAAGCCTGGACGCGGAAGAAGCAATGAGCATCTACTTCGAAGCGTTGTTGGTGATGTTTCAGCATCGAGGATCCAGAGCGAGACTGTCCCCTCTTTGCGTAACGTGGTGGTTTTCGATAACCTGGCATGTCATCCAGATGTCAAGTTTGACCTCAAGGAATGTCGAGCGTTTACCCCTTATTCTTCGCTGGCCGACGGCTCAGTCAACTCAGTAACGCCTGATTCTCCCTTGTCAGCGAGCGATGTCATCAATATCCAGTTCACGTCGGGGACTACTTCGATGCCCAAGGCGGCCATGCTCTCGCATCGTGCTATTCTCAACAACGGCGCTTTGATAGCGCATCGTATGGGTCTCCATGCGGATGATCGTATCGTGGTACCTCCTCCGCTATTCCACTGTTTTGGTTGTGTGCTGGGATACATGGCGACGGCTACCACAGGTGCTGGTATTCTCTTCCCTAGTCCGGCCTTTGACCCTGAGGCTACTTTACGCATGGTAGTCGACCACGAAGCTACCGGCCTTTACGGTGTGAACACCATGCTCGTTGCTGTTCTCGAGGCTCTCAACAGAGGAGACGTTGTCCCCCATGACCCCAAACATCTACGCAAAGGCATTGTAGCCGGTAGCAGTGTACCGCCTTCTCTTATGAGCACATTATATAACCGTCTCGGTCTCCAAGACCTCGTTATCTGCTATGGTATGACCGAGACAGCGCCTGTGAGCTGCATGACCAGTCCTTCGGATCCCATCGATAAGCGCACTTCATCCATCGGCAAGGTCATGCCTCACACAGGTCTCAAAATCGTCGATCCCTTGGACCATAGCAAGATCCTCCCCATCGGAAAGCGAGGCGAACTTGCGACAGCAGGATACCTCGTTATGGAGGGCTACTACGGCGACGAGGCCCGCACATCTGAAGTCCGTGTACCAGATCCCGAAGATGGAACAGTATGGATGTACTCTGGTGATGAGGCCGAAATGGATGAGCAAGGCTACGTCCAAATCACAGGCCGCATCAAAGATCTTATCATCCGCGGCGGAGAAAACATCCATCCGTTAGAAGTAGAAGACTGCCTCCTGGCCCACGAAGGCGTCCGAGAAGCCAGCGTGATAGGAGTTCCCGACGAGCGATACGGCGAAGCAGTTGCAGCCTTCATCATTCCCGCGCGGGGATGGACACCTCTAGATCATATGGAAGACGTGCCTCTAGACAGGGCGAGAGCTGATGAGGACGGTACTTTGACGAGAGATGGGTTGAGGCAATGGGTTGCGACGAGATTGTCTAAGCATCTCGTGCCCAAGTACGTTTTCTGGATCGACGAGTATCCCAAGACACCAAGCGGAAAAGTGCAGAAGTTCAAGTTGAAGGAATATGCAAAGGAGATTCTAGGAGATGAGGGCAGCAAGGCATCGTGATAAATAAATAGCGTTTGTTTGTTAATGGCCTCTCAATACATCATCGTTAAACCCGGCATAATTGAAGACTCAGTCCAAAACCTGCGCTCTATATTGTCACCAAATCATAACACGAACAAAGATATTTTAACAGATTGTATTGTCAGCATTAATCAAGGTATCATTCGCATAATTATAGGGCTGTCTTTGTTCTCTTGGGCAGCCAAGCAGACAGATAGATGATCGGAATAATTCTCATCCAAAGCCCCGAAATTTTCATCACCAAAAAAAAGAACTTTTTTTTTCTGTCCTCGTTGTAGAAGAAGCAATCGTCATCTCTAGTGGCGGCCGTCTATCTTTAGCGGAGCTCTCCAATGCAAAATACCGTACGAGGTCTCCGGCCTCGATCGTTCTCTGATCACCTTCTACCAGCCAAGTCGTAGCAACAAGAAAAAGAAGACCAAGGGAAAACATCCCTTCCAAAAATGCAAGCCCAAAAACAAAAACGGGGGGGGGGGAAGAGTCAAAAGATGTGTGAACATCACTCGGATGTGGAACGAGGAATATGTGATGCGGAATGCCGTTAAACTCCCAACTCATTTCTTCGTTTAGTCGACCTGCTTCTCGCAGCCAATGCGGCCCAGCAACTCCTTTCGATCGCTGTGGCCGGGTAGGCTGACTCCCGAACTGCTGGCTTGCTTCTTGACGCCTGATCGGCGCTCCCAGTTGCGAAGGTCGAGCGCCTCGACGCCGACTTCCTCCTCCAAAGGCTGGGCCTCCTCGTAGATAAACTCCTCTTCCTCTTCCTCTTCCTCACCACCCTCGTCGTCGCTTCGGACATCCTCGGCATCACCTCCCTTGAGGACCTTGATAATGACACGGACGATCATTGTGAACCAGCCGATGGTGATAGCCTGGAGGAAGAGAAGAGGACCGAGGAATCCCCACTTGACAGTCTCGTTGTAACAGACAAGCCCTTGAGGGTTGATGAAGGGCTCGACGAGGTATCCCCAGCCAGCTGGAGGGTTGAGAGGACCAACCATGTTCTCGTTGTTGCCCTTGAAGCAGCCGGTGGGCATAATTCGAGGGGTGTCGGCGTAAATGGACCAACAGACCGCGATGTACAACACATGGCGGGCAAAGAACCAGGAAAGAACAAAGAGGCCAAACATGACATCGCAGACCTTCTTGTAGCCGCAGTACTTGAGACACTTGGCAAGCTGTAACATGTTAGTTAAGTGATTAATATGCACAAAGCAGAACAGCTTACAGGAAGGAAGAGGTCAACAACATCCATGATGACGAGGATGAAGTTACCGACGCGGGTGTGGTGGTAGGCGTAGCAAGCAAAGATAAGAGCGGTGGTAACGATATGGTGAGTAAACATCTGCCAATGATCCTTGCGGCGCTCCTCAATGTTAATGACAATCATCTGCTGCAGCCAGAAAGCCCACTGGCAAAGGAGGTAGGCCTTCATGATTCCATCGAGCTCGCGGTTGGGCCAGTCTGTCCACAGGTTCTCCATGCTCATGTAGTGAGGAGAGGTGCAGTAAATGTACTATATCAATATCAGCGCGTGATTCTCCCTGTGTAGCTGACTTCAAACTTACCACTCCCCAAGGCCAGAAAACGGTATAGTACACCATGAGCCAAGCCTGTTCACTGAAGCGAGTCAAGTTCTTGCGGTTATCGATGCCCTGCCATCTACCAATAGGTGCGAGAACATATTCCATGGTGGCGGCTCGAAGGCCGGTGAAAAGAATGATGCAAAAGGTAATGAAGTAGGCATCGTCGTAGCCGATGCGATATTGTCCGGATTGAGAGTTGTGGTAGCTGAGGTGGAAGAATTTCTGGGTGTAATCGCGAGCTTTCGGGATGAAGGTCTGAGCGAGGAAGATGAGAGCGAGAAGATTGAAAGAGAGTCCTAAAATAAGGGTACCACGTCAGCTTGAGTTCATCCAAACAAGATAAGAGGATCAGATCGGTGCACACACTCGGATGCACCTCAGCATGCGATCAGCCTGTCATGAAGCGCCGCCATCTGGTAGCGTAGCAGGACCCTGAAAGTTGGGCTGGTAGGGATGCCGTGCCACGCGGGGTGCCGCTCCAAGTGCGACACTCAGTCCCGAAATGTCGTTAACCAGGCTAGGTCCAGATTTGACCTGACACCCTGCCCTGTCTTGACACCTCGACACCCCCACGGCATTATTTGCGACCCACGATTGGCAAGAAAGGGGGAGGCTGGTTGGTTCAGGGGAAAAAACGTACCGATTTGGTTCTCAACAAACCAGCGCGAGAGATGCTTCCAGGTGCTCTCCTCCTTGCGCTTAAGTCGGCGGACAAGCACTGTCTTGTTACCGGCGGTTTGCATGTAAAGGGGTCCATTCATGTTCGGCGTGCTGTTGTCCTTCTTGAGTCGTGGTCGCGGGGCAGCAGTGGTAGGTGAAGTGGCAGCACTCGCGCTACCGTTCGAGGCTGCGATGTGCTCATGAGCCTCGTCTTCTGTTGTTGTGATGATGGTAGCTTCTTGACGAATGATTTTATCTTCAACGACTGGCTTCTCGCTGGTGGCAGAAGGGCCAGGGACAATCTTGTCCTCGACCTGCATGACTGGATCGATGCTCATGACTGAGCGAGCGCTTTGTGCAGAATTGATCTTCTTTTCGTGCGTTTTCGTTCCGTCTCGTATAAAAGGCTGCTGTGTCCTTTTTCTTCCTTGGCTAGGTAGAAAAGCGTTGACTGTGGCTGACAAGTAGGTGGGCGGAAGGAGGGAGGGGTCCTGTGCTAGGTCGGAGGCCACAAGATGTAAAATTTGGGAAGAGAAGAAGATCAGGGAGTTGAGTTGAGTTGCAGAGAAAAAGTCTTGGTTTTGTGTTGCTTTTTTACTTTTTCGTCAAGCAAAGTCTAAGGTCGGCGGAGTGATATAGCGATGCAAGGTAAATCGAGATGCAAGTCAAAAAAGTCAAGGCTCCGTTGTCTGTCGCTAGGTTCGCTCTGGGGTTTCGCAGTATCGAGCAAAGGCCGTTGGGGTTTACCAAAAGCTCGGGCTCACTCTGGTCCTCAGCAAGCAAAACTGAACAAAACAATGGACAGAGACGATGCCAGAAGCAATGGGTATGGAAGAGGAGAAGGAGGAGGAGAGGAGAGGAGAAGAAAGGGAGAAGTAGGAGAAAGTCCAAGGATCGGGTAGCCAAAGAAAGAAAATGGGATCCCGATGAATTTTGAACGAACGAACCTACCCCCATGAATGAATTGGCTCTAAAAGAGATCCATCCATATTAACCCATGGAAGGCTCGTAGGGGGTAGCGCGCTGTTCTGGTGCAGTAGCGGGGGGGCCATTTACGGGGAGTAGTCGGGTGCAGTGCCAGGGTGTCCACTGTATTTTAGGTACGTACATCAGTGTGTTGAGGGAGAATTGCCCCACAGCGGGCATATCCCAAGGCGGTGAGCAAGAGAACAAGCAGTTGCAGCTGAGCTGGGCGGCAGTGAATTGTTGATCAAAAGGAGAAGCAACCTATGAAGCTGATTGAGGGATGGATCTGTCCTCTATTCGCTGAGAGATCTTGATATGACATTTATCACAGCTTTACTAAAGGCATATCTATCTGCTCCAGTTCAATTGGGACTTGCTTTTGCTCTACCAGGCCCTCAATCGCTTTGACAAGAATATCTCGTCTTGGTTTTATCACCGGGCAATTTCAGATCAGATTGGATGTGCAGCATCCAATCCCAAGAATTTCTTCAGGCGGCGTTTTTCTTCCTCCAACCCCTGTCTGCATTGCAGAACATACCTAGAACACCTATCCCGAATAAGAACAAGGTGGATAGATGTCACCCTCCATCAGTTCTGTATTATATGTAGAAACAGACACACTCATTCACTAAATAGGCGACATGCCTGGCTGGTTTGTTCCAAGGAAATCTCGAGATTCTAGATGGCACTGGACTAATAAATGGAATGGCCCTAGCTCCAGGGGACGAACAAGCCCAAACACCCGTCCAAGGGTCGTCAAGCCAAGCCACCGTTGCTCCAAGCTTTTCCATTTCGTTGAGACGGCTCAAAGGGAAGAGAAGCCAATAGGAAGAGCCCATTTCATGGTCCCCTTATTCCAACTACCCCTCTCTCTATCTTTGCTCTTTTTATTGACAGCCCAGTCGCTCTTAAGCTCTTAGCTTAATTAGTAGCTAGCACCATATCTAATCTGCGGCGTGTACCGTCAGAAATACACTGCACCGTAGATCTCTTTTTTTGCCAAGTTACCCCTTTTCTTTCTGCCAATGGTGATCAAGTTAAGGGGAGTCGGGTGGCGGCTGGCTCCCGGAAAACCCTAGTTTTCGCATTGACATGAATCCAAGGGAAAATATGTGAAGAAAGGGAAAAATTCTAGGCGAGGGGGGGGTTTAATATGTCATCCTCGTTCGATAGTAGGTACCGGGAAAATATGCGATAGGTAGTACCCAAGTACATATAACGCAGTGCTAATGGAAGTGCTGCAGAAATGTCAGAATGTCAACATCCAAGGAAGCGAAATGCCACCGCAAGGCAAGGTCCAGGTTCACGTCTTTGATTGTTTTAAGGTGTTCCCCCGCTATACTGATGGAGCCTTGCTGCAAGCCAACATTGACTGACTGGGCTGATGATGATTCTCGTGAAATCGATTGGTCAATTCCGTTCATGGATTGCTGCAACCTCGGTACGGGAGCACGGGCTGGATTTGGGCGAGATGATTTGGCTTTGACCTTGTCGCTTCTGTTAAAGAGATTTTCGACTAATTAAAGTTTTGATTTGTTTATCTGTAGCATGCGCATGATAACAGATGCCCGTAACAATAAATGCGAAGCATTAATATGTACTTACCTACCTTACCTAAATACAGTCTCGATATACATATACGTGCAGTAGCACTAGGAGCTTCTAGATCCACTATCGAAACAATCTCCTCCACCGTCTTTTTAATACGAGACGACTCGATCCGTCGCCTTTGTTTCAAGTCGCCATATCAAGCGCAACTACCCCTCTTGTAGAAAGATAGCAAAGTCCAAGTATGTAGATATTTAGCCGCCAGGAAGGCATAGTCTCTCTCTAGTTTTATACAGGTGTCGGTAAGTCTATCTAGTTTCGCTTCAGCATGATCTTCAGTCTCCCTTCCTGCCCAATAATGGGTACCAACTGATGAGCAAAATGACTTAAGTCCAGTGTGATCTGATGTGATACCCGACCCCATAGCTCAATATCACTTGCCGAGTAGAACTCGAACAACTTGCGCATAGATTTGGACTCACGCGGAGCGATGCTCCACTGTCAAGTGCAGTACATTATTCCACCCTCATGCCCCGCAAACCCGCATATGTTAATGTACATACACTTTTAGTAACATCAGTCAGTCACTCTGGTGATTTTACGATAGTAGTTCACCTTGTCAATGCTTCATGATACCTCATTAGTTTCTCATGTGCATCTGGCTGGCAACAGGGGAATCGCAGCGCACCAGGCAGGCTGTTCATGACTGGTCTACTAAGCTGTTCAAGAGCAATGGATTCTCTCAGTTCAAATCATTGTTCTTAGCTCTCTTCCTCCTCGAGTGTTAATGCTAGCTGGGCTCTTTAAGTATGCGGACTGGTCGTTTTGATCCGCTAAAGTCGATAAACTCGGATCTATACAAGGTTAAGGGCAGTATAGTAACAACTGAAGAACAAAGAGGCAAAGAATTCGGTCTTCAATAACGTAGGTTGACATAGGCCAGAAACCAAGAGCTTATCAACATGAAAAGAGCTACTGCATGTAGCTCCTACATCAAGCTGACGCCATACTTTGCACCGCCACTAGTTCTCGAGCTGCAACGCCACACTTTCCTTATTTAGTCCCCCACATGACCGACCTGAGCATATCCCTTGGGTGCCTCGCATCATCGAAGACCATCCCGAACTTTCCATCAGCAAAAGCACTTAAACCTTGTGGCAACCCCTCCACAGCCCGCAACCTTTTCGACGACCTCATAGTCTCATCTCAACTCGTCAAAAACCGAGGGAACCTTTTATTGTGAGCGCACTCATCGACATCATGGCTTCCAAGACCAAGTACCAGGCTGCGTCTCAGAGCGACCCAGACGACGACTATACCCACGCGCCCCCCGCCTACGCTGAGGGTTCGGCCTCTCGCGATGAGACACAGGGTCTTTTTGGTGCGCCCCGCGACAGCGAGGACAACCTCCCTGATGACTTCAAGGTAGGATTAGATGATACTCGCGCCTGGCAGTTGGCAAGTGACTGACATCATCTATAGTTCGGCGGCTCTGTAGCTGAGGCTACTGTTGACATCCGTAACCAGTTCGTCCGCAAGGTTTACACCATCCTCACTGTTCAGCTCCTTGCCACTGCTGGAGTGAGCAGCCTTACCTTCTTCAGCACTGGTTACAAGGACTGGATCCAAAGCCATCCTGGTGTCGTTTGGGCTTCGGTACGTTCTCTCTTATGATTGAAACTCATTCACATGGACCACTAACACAAACACAGCTCTTTGGTGCTATGATCTTCATGGGCCTTACCTACTGGAAGCGCAAGTCCTACCCGACCAACCTTCTTTTCCTCTCGCTCTTCACTCTTGCCGAAGCCTACACCATCTCCGTCATAGTGTCCTTCTACAAGACGTCCATCGTCCTGAACGCCGTTGTCCTTACTGCCGGAATCTTTGTCTTCCTCACTCTTTTCGCCTGCCAGACAAAGTACGACTTTACTTCATGGATGCCTTACCTTTTTGGTGCCCTCTGGGGTCTCGTCATCTTCGGGTTCATGGCCATGTTCTTCCCTTATAGCTCCACTGGTGAGCTTATCTATGGTGGTCTTGCCGCTCTCATCTTCAGTGGTTACATCCTCGTTGACACGCAGCTTGTCTTGCGTCATCATCACGTCGAGGAGGAGATCGCCGCTGCCATCAGCCTTTACCTCGATATCATCAACCTCTTCCTCGCCATCTTGCGCATTCTCAACAGCCAGTCTAACAACTAATCGCTGTTGGTCTATAAAAGTTCCAACGTGGTGTAGAAGCAAGAGCTACGGAATGACAGCTTGATTCTTTATGTTTCTCCCTTTGCAAAGATTGTGCGCTTTACTAGCTGTCTCATTCGAGTTGTATCTTAATATGTGTGTTTTGAACGGTTTACTTCTTCGAGATCGTAAGAATCGGCGTTTTTGGAGAGTTTGCTTTCCTTTCTCCCACATCGTTTGCTCTAGCAGCTCGATCTTAGATCGAGACAACAAATCAATATACAATTACCATTAGACGTCACATCAGCGGTCTTGGAAACAAGGGCACGCGAGCATGGAACAAGCAATCGAATTACAAGAAATATTGAATTTATTTGATATCAGCATTAGAAGGCCAGTAGAAAAAAGAAACAATCAAGGATCTGTCGTCCAAGAATGGACAACGTTGTACGCCCAACGTAAGTCTAATATGACCGCAAAATGGCACCAGGACACGGCGAACGTCCCATCCGCCACTGATCTGCACCCATCGTATCGTAGCGCACGGGTGCCTTCATCCCTCAAGACACTTTATGCGAGCTGTATTCCTACGACAGCCACACACACACACACATGGCAATCCTCCCTTGATTATGCTTCTAACAGTCTTGCTGCCCGCCATCAAACTTCCACAGCAACACAGAGGAAACGAGATGACGACGCAGGTTGGCGATGAAAAAAAGAAAATGACAACTCAGTTATTCAGCAGCAGGGGGAATATTCTCATCTTTCTCTTCAATCATAGGAGAGGAAAAACCAACGCCAGCAATCGACAATAGTCCAACGTCGCATTTTTAAAGCACCGCAAAAGACCTAAAATGTGGGGATAGGTCTAGTTGAGCTGCTCCTCGCCATTGGGCTCGGGTGTGCCAGCGTTTTGAGCAGCGGCCTCTCGTTGCATGCGAGCCTCGATCTCGCGAAGCTGAGATTCGCGAGCCAGCAGCTCCTGTCGCTTCTCGTTGATCTCGCGCTGCACCTTGAGTTCGATCTCGCGCAACTTCTCCTCCTCTCGTCGGAGTTGCTCCTCCTTGAGACGGACGGATTGAGAAGCAAGGTCCTCAGGGTTCATTGAGCTATCGGCACTAAAAGGGGTCAGCGTTGAATCTTATACTAGGCTTCGGTTAAACTCACTTTCCAGAAGCACCGTCGACGGTCTTGGACAGCTTCTCGGTACGGTAGTTCTCGTACAGGAAATCATGGGTGATTTCCTTCAAATCAGCCAAGTGGCTGTGGAGCAGCGCCGATCGAATAGCGAGGAAATCTGAGTGACGAGGGTTGTCAACCTCGACAACACCCCAGGGGTAGTGGCGAGCGCGAACTGTACGGCCACCGATCTCAACAACATCCTCAGATCCGACAATGGCAAAAGGCATGAGGCCACGGAGCTCGGCGTTCTCCTCGACGGTGTCTTCGTCATCCTCCTCAATGTCGTAGGGGAAGTTGTAGACAGGAATGCGGTAGTGCTCAATATCCTCCATAACCAGCTTCTTGGACTCGGCAAGCTCAGCGGGGGTAAGTGAATCAGCGCGGCCAATGACGGGGATAACGTTGACGCGGGGGGCGAGTCGCTTCATGAGCTCGATGTCGAGTTCTCGGAGACTTTAATTGTTAGTGCGGATCGGATATTTTCAGGAGTGATAAACACGTACCCGTGGCCTGTAGGAGTAATGAAGTAGAGCATAGCATGCACTCGGTTGTCTCTAAATCGAGGGTTACGCTTGATACGGGACTCTTCGGCGAGAATGTCGTCGTATTGTCTCTCGAGGTAGCCAACGATCTCTGAAAAGCTGGCTTCGTTGTCAATCTGGTCACCGAAGCCGGGGGTGTCGACAATTGTCAGAGAGATACGAGTACCCTCCTCGTCAAGCTCAAGCTCTGTATCCAGGTTAGCAACGTGTATACAAGCTATCAGAAAAGCCGTTGCACCTACCAACAGTGATGGGCTTGATCTTGACACCATCCTCAACGTGCGCGCTGCCAGCATCGTCGGACTCCTTGTGCTCAAGCACGCTCTTTCCGCAGAGAGTGTTGACAAAGGTGGTACGGCCTGCCATATGTGAGCTTTATTATTTATATTCGACCGCAGGGAGGTGCTGTATGGGCAATTGCAGCATCCCCGTGGGGCAACGTACCAGTGCCTGAAGCACCGCAGACCATCAGGCAAAACTGAATACCCTTCTTGACATTCTTCTTTCGGCGGATCATCTTCTGTTGGGGAGTAGGTATTAGCGAACTGCAACGATTACACTTCAGGCGCGTGAAAGTTTTGGTCCCGTGAACCATGTGGAAACGGTAGCTTTATCGGCGGGAGCATCCAACATAACGAACGGGGTCCAAGGGAGGTAGAACATACGCCCATGGACGACATTTTGAAGATCGGGTTCGGGTTAACGAGATGAAGCTTGAAGGCGAATGAGCGGCAACGGTAGGAATATGTCGAGAACACCAAGGTTGAGCAACGACTCAAATCGAGTATGGTTTTGCAGTGGTTGAAGTGGAAACTTGGGGAACCTGAACCAAGGGGAAAATGTTAAAGGAGGCTAGGAGCCAGGAGAGAAGGATACGGGTCGTGTTGGACTTGGGCTGCTCAAGGGGTATGGCCAATTTCACACCTGGCCAATCGCTCCTGCTCTAGGATTCAGGGGAAGTGCCTAAGCTAGAGTGCCAGTGTCCATTATCAGAGGGGGGACGGCAGGTGCACCCCTACAAAATCCACACTCTGGGTGCTCCGACGCCCTGTCAAGCCAGACCGCCTTCCCGCCCAAGGGACCACTTAGCGGACCCTCACGAGCCTTGCTGTGGCGCTTGCTTGCAATCAGAGCTTGTCGTTTCGTTTCATCACGTGATTGTTCTACCACCTTCAACTGTTACCTCAACTTTCATAGCCACAGCAGGTGGCTGACTGCATCGTGTGGCTGCATGGTATCGTGACGCGGTTAAGTTCTATGTCTAGAGCAAGTCAAGGAAGAGTATCTTTCTCTTACACCAGACATTGTCTTGTGTATGTTCCCATTTTTGTACATGAAATACTTACATTGTGATACATCTTTTGTTGCTATCAACAAATCACTCAGCCCTTCTTGGCGTATCCTGACGCCTATCTTCCTCTTAATATACAAGCCCGTCGGTTACGCAGGTACCGTACCAGCTGCATTCACCAAACAGGTGGATCTGTAAGCGGCATCAGATACATTGTCAACGCATAAAGTTTTGAGTTTATCGAGGCTCGAGATGCTACTCTACTTACAATAACTCTCGCTTGAAGCTTCTTTTGTCAAGCTTTTATCTCATCCCGAGCTTGAGGGTCGACAAGTCAGGTCCTCAGCTTTACCCCTCCCGGCTCTTGCGCCGACCTGCTTTGACATATACACTATACAGTACTTGCACACATCAAGTCACTCACCATGAACGTGCGACCACCGATTGAGGCTTCGAGCTCCGAAGCCGTCCTATCTGCCTCTTTCAACAATGATGCGAGTTGTTTTTCTGTTGGGCTTGATTCCGGTATTTGTGGTAAGCCATGACCTGCGATCTTTGTGCATAGCTTCGCTGACCGTCATGTCTCAGTCTTTCATACGAAATCTTGTCTTCTCAAAGCCTCGAGAGGTATGTTTGTTTTGGATAGGAGGCATTCTCAGTATTCTCACAGTCCTATAGATTTCAATGCCGGCATCGGCCTCGTTCAGATGATGGGCACGACTAATTACCTGGCTCTGGTTGGTGGTGGCAGATCGCCCAAGTTTGCTATGAACAAAGTAGAATTCTTCCTAGAGCTTACTAGAAACATCACTAATCGATCACCAGGCTATCATATGGGACGATATGAAAGGCAAAGTTGCTCTGGAGATTACGGCTCTCACAGCAGTACGCGGTGTTCAACTCGGGAGGGAACGTATCGCCGTTGTATTACAGAACAGCGTCCGAGTGTATTCCTTCACTAAACCTCCAGAACTACTACATGTCTACGAAACCGCGGACAACCTTCCAGGCCTATGTTGTCTCTCGGAGAAGAAGCTCGCTTTTCCTGGTCGAACCGCCGGACAAATACAACTCGTCGAGTTAGCAACCGGTAACGTCAGTATCATCCCAGCCCATTCTTCTGCGCTCAAGGCAATCGCTCTGAGCCCGGATGGAGAACTTCTAGCGAGTGCAAGCGAAAAGGGTACTCTCATCCGTGTCTATTCTACAAGCAACTGTGCGAAACTTGCCGAGCTTCGCCGTGGAATTGACCCTGCTACCATTTTCTCCCTCGCCTTCTCTCACTGTGGCACCATGCTCGCCTGCACGTCCGACAAATCCACTCTCCACGTATTCGACGTACCTCATCCGCGAAAGCCAGGGATGAACCGAAGTCAACAGCTTGGCACTTCTGGAGCTGATGCTGGAGATGGAACGGGGAAGTGGGGCATACTGAGCAAGATTCCCTTGATGCCTCGAATGTTTTCCGACGTATACTCCTTCAGCTCGACACATTTCGAGGCTGGAGATGAAGCTGCGATTGGAGGGATTCCCTTCTCAGAGAGCACTGTCTTGGGAACATCCCGGCCACCAAAGGGTGTCATAGGGTGGATCGGTGATGACAGCCTTGTGGTCATAGGTGCAGGACACGACGCACGATGGGAGAAGTTTGTTATTGTCGATGGCGAAGATGGAAAACGACACTGCGTAAGAGAAGGATGGAAACGGTATTTGGGTAACACATAAATTAATGGAAGCTGTGCTGCCACAGAGCAAGCTAACGACGACAAGGAGTATGAATTAATGTTGGGCAAATCCGGAACGGGCGTTTGAGAGGTTCAGAATAACTAGAACTGTTTTGGTTCGTATAGCGTGTTGCATTAGATAGTGCTCTGCTTTAATCATCGCGCCGTCTTGGCGATTGACTCCTACTTCGTCGTCTTGACCTTCTATCGGGGTCTTCGTCTCTGCGCCGCTTATGCCGCGACTCGTCGTGATCGTCCCTATGTCTTCGGTGCTCTCGGTCGCGATCCTTTCTTCTGTCTCGATTATGGCCACGATCCTCATCATCCTCATTTCTGTCTCTCCGTCTGTCTCTGTCCCTGTCCCGTCTCCTCTCTCGGCCATGGTCGTCGTCATCTTCTCTGTGTCGGCGGGAGTCTCTGTCTCGGTGGCGTTCTTCTTTGTTCGCAGGGCTCTCATGTCGTCTTGACCTGTGGTGCCTATTCTCTTCGTCCCCATCTTTCCGCGATCTATGCGAACGATGGTGCCTGTGCTTGTCTTTGCGATCCTTCTTGTCTGCTTTGCGCCGTGCCTCTTCGACTTCTTTCTTCTTCTCCTCGATCAGGAACCCCTTCATAGGATCATCGTCGTCGTGTTCTTGCATCAAAAGCGCAAGTTCTCTCTCTTCAGGCAACATTGGTCGCCGTGTCTCTTCCTCTTCGCTGCTCTCATCTTCTGACAAAACTTGACCTTCTCGCTTAAGCATGTCCTCCCAGCCAACCTTGAACTCGTCTGGATCCTCATCGTCCCGCGCCTTGTATCGCGCATGATCGACGCGGACAAGGCGACCACCCATATCTGCTCCTCCGAGGTTGTCGACCGCCAAGTCGGTACTTCTCTGGTCCTCGTACTTAAGCCATCCGAAACCTTTGGACTTGCCAGTCTCTTTATCACGGGCCAGTTTCAGCCAAACTGGTTCCCCGAATTGAGAGAAAATCGTAATAACATCGCCTTCGGATAACTCGTAAGGTAAACCACCAAAATAGATGTAGGCAGTGTCGCGGTAGTCGGTATGCCAGGAAGCTTCTGGTGTACTGAGCGCGTCGATTAGCAGTGTTAAGGAATGCTTTCAAGGTGTACAATCGAACTTACATTCCGTTCTCAATTTCCTTTTTGTTAAGCGCCTGAATCGCGCGTATTTGATTCATTGTGTGACTTTAGATGCTGGCTGCGCAGCTTTGTGAAGAGTTAAAAAATTATTGATATTGAAAGTCGCATTCGACGTCAGAACCAGTAGAAACACCCACTGAAGCTCCAGGAGTCCGTGCGCTAAACTGCAGCGTGGGACAATTTCCGGACCGAACGCTAAATGGACGGGGTATTAGCCAAGTGCCAATGAGGGACGAATTGGTACCTGGCAACCCTCCACTGAGCTGGCCACTTCGGGCTTTTTGGTGAAGGACGGCGGTCGACGATATCTACGTACCACAAACCAACAAGAGCGTTGAAACACAACTTTCCTTGCATCGGACAATCTCAGATTGAGATACACAACGGTCGAGCTCAACGCCTACATCATCTGCACTTCCGCGGCACGCAGCGTGGAAGATGCCCCTACGGCAACTCTAATACCCTGTCAACCTCCTTTAATATTATCGAGACAACCCCAAACGCGTATTCTACCAGAACGTCTATCCAAGACAGCCCTGTCAACAAAACTCAGGTCCCAATTTCGACCGGAAAACCAATCCATGATCTAAATTACCTCGAATTCGACCAACAATCAATTTGCCGGCGAGCTCGCTGAGCTGAAACCGGAGCCATGGCGAACAGAGTATCGGTCTATACAACAGGTTCGGGCGATTCTGAAGGTCGCGATGGCGAGCAAAAGAAGGACCTTTGGACGTCCATGCTCGAGTCTGTTGCGAGCGGCAAACGACTACCGGAGAAGAACCTCATCGTTCTAGGTATGCAGAAACGAGCCAGCCATGTCAAGAGCTCGATTAGCTGATCACGACTCTATTAATTCAGGCGGTACTCCCGAACATCAAAGAGACTTTCTTGAATCTCTGTCCAGCTCCGAACCAAGGCGCAATGCGGATCGGCTTAAGATACCACCGATCGCCAATAACTTTGCGCTGGGCTACACATATTATGATGTCCTTGACGCTGACCAGGATGGTTTGTAAACACGTTCAACACAGCTTCGGGCGTCTAACTAACATGTTTAGATACCCTGGCACGAGTCTCGCTCTACTTTCTTTCCCAACCGTCTACCGAGTTCGCTTCTTTAGTTGCGCCCCTCCTTACCCCAGAGACGATCCCAAACACCTCTCTTATTATCCTACTAGACTGGTCACAGCCGCACCTGTGGCTGCGACAAATATGGACTTGGGTTCAGGTGATACAAGAGGTTCTCAAGAAGGTTGACACCGATCAACATGCCCTTATGGAAGAGGTCATGTCTGCGTGGAAAGAGAGAGGTCGGGGAGGCGCGGCGACCAATCTCGACGGCACACCTTCAGCTACAGCCACTGGCAGTGATGGAGATAGTTCACTGCCTTTGGGACCAGGAGAATGGGAGGAACCTTTGGGTCTGCCACTCTGTGTAGTATGCCAAAATGTAAGACACCACTCGGAAATTGACAAGGAAATTACTGACAGAAGTAGGCACAAAAAATGGAATTCCTTGAAAAGAATCAGGCGTGGAAAGAGCCTGATTTTGATACTGTATTGCAATACTTGCGAACAGTTTTGTTGAGACGTCAGTTCATTTTGGCAATCTCCAATGCCTGGGCCAGTCGCTAACATTTTACAGATGGCGCTTCCCTCATCTATACCTCACAAAATGCGCCCTCTCAGCTACCGTCTCTCATTCATTCCACTCTTGGAATCACATCTCTTCTGAAGCGTCACCCACTAAAGCATAACGTTATCGACCGCGACAAGATTGTTGTTCCCACCAACTGGGACTCATGGGGCAAGATTCGTGTTCTTGGCGGAACGTTTGATGCCGAGCAGGTCTCCAATTCATGGTCTGAAGATATCAGCACTCCCCGCGAGTCTATGCGCTTCAACGACGATGACCAAGCAGGTGAGGTAGACGAAGCAGAGTTGGAGGAGCGACAACAGAGAAGTGCGATCGCGCGTTATGAGGGATGGTGCCGTGACCCCAACAGCGGCGGCTTGGCAGTTGTCGAAAATGCCATGCATGGCGAGAAATGGATCACCGTGGAGAGTGACGATACTCAAGACTTCCTCGAGAAACAGCTCAAGATTCTTGAGGCATTCAAAGCCAAGCAGCCAGAGAAGGGTCCCGACAACGCCATCGCTCGCAGCACGCGTCATATCGATTATAGCAACGACGAGAAGAGCATCAGCGAGCACATCGGCCCCGTGCAATTCAACATGGGCGGTATTCAAGTTGACGCCGATGATATGCTACAGCGTCTTAAGGTGAGTCGAAATCGCCATCACTGTCCAATGCAAACAGGAACTGACAACAACAGGATCGCAATGCATTTTCTTCCTCGCCCAGCAACGAAGAGGAGGAAACCGAAACTCCTGCTGCCAACATGGCCAAGGACTTTGACAATGAACAACTGCAGAGTTTCTTTACTGGTTTGATGAATCGCAAAGGCACGGCAGATACATCCCGTTCTTGAGTCAACGATGCGTAAGCAATCAGACTAAAGAAATGCGGTTGACTTAATCCTTTCTCACAAGATAGTCTACAACATAAACTCGAGTGCTCGATCATTGTAATGAACCTTTGGCGAGAGGGGGCGGTGGCCGATGTAGAATAGATACCCCTGAAATGACAAATTCTATCACATTTTGAATATGCATATCCGAAGCTCTGCAGAGAATTGCATCTATTCGCTATCCAAACATTTCACCCCTTTGTCGGTGTTCGTTGGATCACGCTGCAGGTGTCCAAAAGCCAATCTGTGCTCCTTCATCTCCGATGCAATGTTGACCTTTTCTGATAAGCACCTTAGGCTCAGCATCGAATCCGATCACTGATGTGAGCTTCATTATCTATAGCTAACCCCTTTCAGTTGCCAACCTGGCTGGCTTGTATGTCACGTTGACTTGTGGTCTTTGGCTACCCAATCTGGCAGTAACAACACTTCCAAGCATGCCGGGGAACAGCCAAGGATGTTGCCCAACTTCAACCTCAAATGCATTTATCGTCTGGCGAGCCTTGGTAGCAAGGTTCTCATCCGACAATAAGCTTGCGAGGCGGAAAAGATTGGAAACGCTGACAGCGTTTGTTGATGGAAGTGAAGTATCCATGCCTTCCTTTAGGCGAAGAATTATATGGGGGCTATTGGCTTTCGTTGTAAAGAAAGCACCATCAACATCGTAGAACAAGGAGATTTGGGTTTCTGCAGGGGTTAGCGAAATACTACACGAATGGGAAAGCAAAGGGTGACTTACGCTGCAAGATATCAGCAAACTCAAGATACTGCTGATTCTCTGTCAACTCAAAAAGGTCCAGCAGGCCTTGGATCAGATAGGCATAGTCATCTGCAAAGGCCGAATTTCCCCTTTCCCCAGACCATATCCTGTAAAGGACCTTCTCGTTGGCATCCCAAAGTTTCTCTTTGATACAAGCAGCGGCGCGCTCTGCCGCACTCTGGCACCTGGAGCTTTGCTCAGGCCTCGATGTTTTCAAGGCAGAAGCTGCCTTGGAGAGTGCCGACATGACAAGACCGTTCCATCCCGCAACAATCTTGTTATCTAACTCAGGGCGTACACGCTCTTGTTCTCGTTTTTTCCTTAGGGCAGCTTTTCCTTTCTCGATATACTCTCGAACCTTATCCACGGGCGTACTGAAGTGGTTGCTGAGCTGTTCAACGGTAGTCTTGACGCGCAGTATGTTTTGGTCAATAAAATCGTCGTTGGGATCGTTTTCCTCGTCAACATTTCCATCCTTATTGACATTCCAGTACGCCGCCAAGATAGGACTCATGTGACTATCAATGTCGTCCAGGACTGATTCAAACTCACGCCGCGTCCAAACGTAGTAAGCACCCTCCCGCTTCTCCTTGTCACCCTGTCTGTAATAAGAATCAGCTGCTTCGCTTGAGGCAAAGCCCCCCTCAGGCAGAGCGATCGGAGAAGTGGTAAGATATTCGACAAGTTCAAGAACAACATCCAAGAACTCGTCCTGCTCGCCCCCGCCGCTTGCCTTCCAAGCATCTGTATATAGGGAGAGTAATTGTGCGTTGTCAGTGACAAGCTTCTCAAAGTTAGGGATGCTCCAGTCGGCTGTGACTGAGCAACGAGAGAAGCCGGTAGCTCCAATGTGGTCGTGCAGCGCTCCGTCACGGATCTGGCGCAACGTGTACAGGGCGATTTTGGTGGCATGTTTGCATTCCTCTTCTCCAACAACATCCTGGACGGCTCCCGGGGCTGTCAGGAGTCCCAGCAAAAACGCCAGCTTAGGAGGGATCAAAAACTTGGGTGCCAAGCCAAACCCTCCATATACTGGGTCGAAGGTGCCGACGATATTCCTGTACGCCTCCTCCAGCTGATCCAAATCCAGCTCCTCTGATACAGTCGCAGCCGTGTTCCTTTCCTTAGTGGCACTCGAATTGCTGGGAGCTGGTGTGCCCCAGCCAGCAGGACCCAAAGCTGAGGGTGCCGAGATACTCCTTGTACCCAAAGTGCCCTCAGCAGCAAATTCCTTGAGCTGCGCAACAATATCGGTAGCCTCCTTTCGGCATCGAGCTTCTTGGTCACTCCAGATGTCGCGGATTTTCTTGAAAATCGTAAGAGAGTCGAGGATCTCATCGGTGTTATCGCGATTGGGGTGTCGTCGTCCTGCAGGCCCAAACCAATAAGTCCCACCAAAAACTGGCTCCAGGTTCGGCGTAAGGAACACGTTCAAAGGCCATCCGCCGACATTGTGCACGGCTTGGACGTAGTTCATATAGACAGCTTCTATGTCGGGACGCTCCTCTCTGTCAACTATAACAGGTACGAAAGACTCGTTCAGTACCGCAGCCGCCTCGTTGTTAGAGAAGGTCTCAATTGACATAAGGCGACAAACTTGGATTGTTAGCTATCAGAAGGCAAAGCAAAGCTGACGAAGTGATGATCACGCGACTTACAGTGGCATGCCTTGTAGCCAATATGAAGAAAGATGATTTTATTCTCTTTGCGCGAGCGCTCAACCGCCTCGTCGTCCAGGAGTTGCCATGCGACCAGATCCTCAGCATGTTCCCGAATGTACGGGCTTCGACTGGCAGCCGCGCGGTTTTGCAAAGGCGAGAGGGGCTTGGGTAAGCTCGAACCCGACTCGTCGCTGCTTACAGGTGTTGAGCGCATGGCTCTAGCAGACGCGGTGAGCTCTGAAGCTACCATGATCAAGGTTGAGCCAGGTTTCTGAGGTTTGCGACTGGTCTTGTTATTGTTGACTGCGTGGTTGTCGTCGTCAAGCTGCGCGAAAAGCAACCCGGGTCTACGACTTTGGTGGGGAGGGCTACAGCTGTCTATAGGTAGCCAAGGGCTGGCTACGTTTGACGTGCGGATAGCGATAAGGCTGATGATGTAAGAGCTGTAGCTATTGTCAAGTGCCAATAGAGCTATCCCTTAATGTCGTATTGGTGTTGATGGCGGTATGGAAGAGATAAGCGAGACAGATCCATGCAGACGGTTACAGTTGGAAGGTGAAAGACAGACAGTTCAAGCCCGTGATTAATCACTCGCTAGAGGCAGATTCCTTAATGGTGGAAGCTTCCCGACTTTTGGCTGGATCCCAATAGAAGCCAAGTACCTAAAGGTAGTGAGCCCAGGCAAAGACAATTCAGCGGGGTCGTCCCTCTCCGTCCACGTCCAGGTCATGGCAGTCGCGGGGCATTCAAGTAGCGCCATTTCCGCTTTCGGAAAGGCTGGGATCCTCTTTGCATCGGCTTTCGTGAGTCAAGCATCAACAATGCCGTGTTCATGAGTCGTGTAAACCATTTCCCCCTCGGCTTCAGGGGCTTTTTGAGTGTAACATTAAACCTAGGTACAGTAACGTTTATCTCCTAGTTGCTTTTTCTAGCACTACCGAATGATGGACGCGCTTGTGACCTAATACCAGTTGCTTCTAACGCTAGAAACGGAGTTCGGCATTAACTGGTAGGTGGATTCATTCAAGTCAGCTACCCTAAATCCAGATCACGCAGTTGTTGGGCATCATTATCAACAAGATTTAAACATGTAGTTAATAGTCAAATGATCGATAGACACATTGTCAGGATTTAGATTAAGGGTAACTGATTCTTCGAAGAGAGGGATCTCTTTATCAGGTGCAATCACTAGAGCATGCCTCAACACCCAACTCTTTCATGACCATGTCCGTTGTCAACATTGGTATCACATCTATCCTGAGCATTCTGTCCATCTTTCAACATAATTAGAGGAGCAATTTAACTTAAAGGCGGAAATTCAGCTTTGATCCTCTTCTCCACAAGTCGTTTTTCTATGTTTATGAAGATATCACCCACTAAACTTATGATAAAGTGACACTGAGCAAACAACAGGAGCCTCACCACTAGGGAACACAGACAAGTAGGACAAAGAAAATAAAAAGGGGATACTGATTCATGGTAAAAGTCAAATAGAGTTGTAGCATGACTTATCCTCCAATGTAAGTGACCGCTCCATAAACGGTATGGAATGTTTGTGGAACGTCTCGAGCCAACTGCCATCCCAAACCCTATTCACCAAATCTAGAATACCTCAACATCTTTCCTGTTAATAGATTCGTTACAGAATGTCCAGCTTTGACCCTTCCGTCGTGAAGGCTGACGAGAACCACACAACTATCGAAGAGACAGAAAACCAAGTCAGCTTGGCATATGGAATGGCCATCCACGAACTCGATATCATCTACGAACTGGCCAATTTCATCCAAGAACCTCCAGGAGACGACCACGAAGCCCTCAAAAACTACCGCGACCAAACTATCAAGGACGTCCGAAGGCTGCTTGCGAGAGTCAACATCAGCAGCGGCATATTAAAAGCTCGTGATGCTCAGTTCCACTACCACGCCAAACGTCTACGCACAACAGACCGTATCGATCGACTCCGACTTTGGAACCGAGAGAAGAAGCAAGAATTGGAGGCAGCCAGATTGCGGGATGGAGAGAGAGGCTTTGAAGCTGCTAGCAAACGGCTCGAAGAGCAGAAACGGATGATGATCAAGTGCTACAAGCTGGAGAGCTTATGGGACAAAGTAATGCAGCGGGAAAGGTCTGCCAGTGCTCATGGTGACGACTTGTCAAGCGACTGCGAGACAAGCATGGAAGAGTGAGGTCTTGAGTGACAAGGAGCCTGCTTTCAGTGTTAGGATCATAACGGCAACTTGTTCAGCACAGGGGGGTTTGTCACACTCTGTACGCAGGTACCCATCAGGTAACCAAAGATAGCGGTTCTCATCGATATGAACCATGTGAAGAAATACTTAATGCAGTTACTGAGTGGACGCACAAGTGGCATTGACCAAGCATTGACGGGTAGAGATGTATGACATGATACGACTGTATGCCAGAACAAAACAAAACAAGCATAACTAAGCCCGTTTCACGAAATAGTATGAGTATTGAGAAGAATAAAGTTAGAGAAACGATAAATGTATACCTGTGGATAAAGTGATGCGCAAGATCGAGTTGGAAGTATCAAACTGTTGTTCTGGTACCGACCGTCCATTATCGGACGTCATATTACAGACGATTATCGTAAACAGGCATGTTTCGTGATAGAACCTCATATGTTATCGAAGAAAATAGAGCAGTTCATCTTCACATAACTGACATGCATATGTAGCTGAATCATAGATCTCGTGCGGACATGATGCTGTGTATGTAGGTTGTTAATAACTGCATTTGATGGTGGACTCTCGTACCTCTAGACAGAAGTGGATCTGGTTGTCTCACCCCTCCAACTTGTCACGCTAAAACGGCAACTAGCTTATCGATAAGCCGATCGCGGAACCCTTGCAATAGCTCTCTAGGACTAAGAGCTTCGTCTTGGTTGCCTACTTTACTTCTTTCATCCTTTTCATCTATTTATCTTCCTCGATAATTATCGACGGACTATGGCCGAACCGACATATACCGTATTTGTACGGGTACCTATGCCTCGGGGCGACTTTGTCGACCCTCCACCGGTAAGAAGCTCCCTAAACCCAGTCACCTTAAAGGCTATCATGCGCGCGCATCCGAGTAGTCATGGTAAGGCTAACTTGAAGCATGACAGGTGAACTGGGACCCTGTCAAAGATGAGGCTTTATGGAAGATCCTTTCCGGAGCTGCAAAGAAGCAGATTGACTGTAAGAAATCACACTATTCACCATTCTCGCACGTTTATTGGAGCTAACCTGAACTAGGGGACGAAATGTATGTGTCGATCTTATGTCACAAAGTGCAGACAATACTTACTGAGATGCAGCGCCGATCGTTTCGAAGTCCCCGTAGATTTCCTCCTCCAGCAAGTTGCCTGGCTTACCGAGAGACATGCTTCGCAAGTTCGCGCACAAGTCCGCAAAGCTACAGCTGCTGTTCGTGGCTCCGGTCCCTCTCCCGTCCCAAGCGGCGACTCCGCTGGTCCCGGCCACCAACGAGCGCATTCCGCTTTATCCTTCAGAAGAGACTCGCCCATGTCGCGCAATGAAGCTGGAAGTGGTACAGGCACACCTCTTCATGCATCGATGCGACCGATAGTTACGCGGAATACGTCAACCAATACTACAGTCCTGAGGGATATGACAGGGGCACCGGCTTCACCTCGACCAGGTGTTGGATTAGTCTCGCGAACCGGCGAGCGACGCCGCCTTTCATCGTTACCCATCACGTCAGTTCCTGCCAAGTCCCCGGATCAAGCAACCCAGCCAGAGCCTTCACCAGATGAACGAAGCCCATCACCGGGTCCAGCGGAGGATAGTTCACCGACATCATCTGACGATGAATCCGTCCCTGCTCAATCTCGTATAATTCGACGGCCCCCACGGTTTCAGCAGCCTGACGGTGGACAGTACGAAGACGACGACGACGATGAATCTGAGCCTGCTTTTCAACCTTATACATCCCCTTCAAGCAAAACTTCTGCCCAGGACCTCGGATCAACTCTTAGGGGGGACGGGCGTGGTTCTGGCAAACGACACCACAGGAGCCATGGAAAACCTGCCATCCATCAATCCAATACATCCGACTCTTCAGCCAGCTCTGCCGCGATGATACAAAAACCAGATAAAACTGATAAATCAGCTGAGCAGCGGACACCTGGTCCCCTCTCACCACATCGGACCAGCGAATTAACAGGACGTAGCCCAGGAGGTAAGGACAGGGGGTACTCTCGTGAAGGCAGTGATGGTACTCCCAGCATGGGCAGCAGTTATAGTGATCTTGACGGTAAGTTGCTTTGAAACCTCCCGCGGCCACCGAGTTTGCTAATCACACAGTGCCAGATGCCTCTGTTACTCAATCCGCCTTGGAGGAAGCATTGGCCAGCCATATGAATAGGGGAGCGGGAAGCCGCTTTAGTATAAGCCAGGCTTTCCGTAGCCGCTATAACCCCAGCTCTAACCAGTGATTCGGTCGATATATGTTTGTGATATTGTTTTTATGGATAATGCTTACTTGGCATGGAGTTTGGAAACCCGGGAATGATTGTATGCATCAAGAATGGCGTTTGCTGTAAGACGTAGGCTTTGTTGTTTTCGACAGGGAAGTCGGAAATCCCACCTCTACTGCTTGGCAGAATACAAAGAAAGCTGACAATAAAGTACAATGTCAGTCTCTGAGAAACTGCGCATCGTGATTGATGATTTAATATACCACAGGTTTGGTGATGCCACACGTTGCAACTAAAGAGGGCGATCAAGGAGCCAAACCAATACAATAAAAGTGCAAACATATGCTGCAAATAGTCTTGGATTCTGGCATAGGAGAAAACCACAAATCTAGGTATTCTTTCGATAAGCGTCAAGCAAGGAGATAAGTTGGGTTGGCTCAAGATCTCTGCCGGCTGCCTGCAGAGGCCATCATCCTCCCCAGCACTTCTCAAGGCACTTAATCACAAGCACCCAGAAATTGCAGCCCTTCCACCTTTCATCTTCCTTCACTCTCCTAGCTCAAATATTCTGATCCGCCTACAATTAAGGCCTTTCATTTCCCAAAAGATCCTCGCCTTTCTTGTTTTTAATCATGTTTCGCCGACACTGGTCGGGTCTTCCTAAGGATGTCTCCTTTCCAAAAGACCTTGCTGGTCTTGGGTTCGTCACTCGAGGCACTTCATGATATATCTCTAATATTTACCAGATATTTCGTAAACGATCTGGATGAAGTTCGCTCGATCAAGGACCCAGATTGCTACTTTAAGTTCTTCATCAATAAGAACTCTCGGGTCAACGAGCGACAGAGGTTCCAGCTCCAGCGTATAGTAACACCAAGCTGTGATGGCAAGTAAATCATGCTAATCGAACCCAGGCGCTATGGAAGATATTATCCATGAACGGTTGGAGAAGGAGGGTCTTCAGAAGTTCCAACTCTTGCCTGAAAACAAGAAACAGTGTCCCATCTTTTTCAGCCCCAGCATTACCAAAACTACACGCATCGTCATCATCTTCGGCGAACCTAATCAAGACCTAGGCTATGTTGCCGGTCGCACCGTCAATGGACCTGGCGGATTGACCAAGGGAAGTATGGTCTCTGTTGTACAAGCACTCGGCAAGCAGCGTGCCTCCTCCGATGGCCCTGAGCCTCCATGTGTGCTGCTCGCCAACATGGGTCAGAGGTTCTGGTGGCCTGAAGAAAAGCGCGCTCTCACCATCGAAGATGCCTCGGATATTCCTCTTCCTAGTCTTGTACATTCTGGACGACAGTACAGCAAAGAACTGAACGAGATTCCTGGAAGTGAGACTACTATTGCTCATATGACGACTGTCTTCAACAAGGTCCTCGACGCAAACAGGAATGCCAAAATTGACATCATCGCCATTGGACAAAGCTGCGAGGTAGTCCTAGAGTTCTTCGAGAACAACGAGAACTGGGCTCAATGGGGTCATCGCTTGGGCGGTATGCTTTTCATGGGGACCGTGTACCGTGCGGACTCACTTGCCAATGCTGAGCTCAAAGATTTTCTGGCCAAGGTAATCCCGATTCTCCACCTATATACCAATCACTTGCTAACATGTCCAGCGTACTCGTGGCTATCTCGTTTCTGACGACCCTCTCGACACTCCCCTGGCCATGCCTAGCGGTAACCCATCACTCATGATCGACCCTCTTGGCTGTCCCTGTTTCTCTGGCGGAGAGCATCAGTACACTGAGATGATACTCGTCAAAGCCCTTGAACCAGCTCTTGCTTATTTGCAGGAGATTGCCCTGACACCCGATTTTACGAATCCGGACATGGCAGTCGCAGAACGTCTTCCAACCGACATCACAGACGAGCAGTGGGGTGAGCTCCCCGATGAGATCAGACCAGAGGTCACCACTCTTGATTCCGAATGGATGAAGGAGGAGGTGAAGCAGTTTAGACGTTGGAAGTACTTTGAGAAGCATGGCGTGGCACCTCCTGAAGAAGAGGATGACGACGAGGACCTACTTTAAGATCTTGGAGACGTAAGACGTTAAAACTGGTGCGACGCTGACTCGTTTGTGGAGCGAACATAGAGAGCATTGCCACGACACTGTTGTGGTCATTGAAAAGGGGATATCTTGTTCATTAAAAAAGACTAGAATCAATCTCGAGATTTGAGCAGTAGCCAAATAAGATACACAACATGAACCTCTGCAGCTCCTAGAATATGCCCATATTGTACGTATTTTATTGTTTTTACATCCTTTTACGCTTTGAAAAGCGAGGCCAGGTTTGGCCCTCCGGGTGTCAGATCCTCGACCAACTCTCTTGTCCTGCGCACACGCTCGCTCACCACGGCATCCTCCGCGGTCCATCGATCTTCGGCATTTGGTGGAGTACCGCTCCAGAAAGAAAAGACACCAGATTGCGTAGAAGCCTTTTCTCGGCGTTGCTGCTCTTCTCTGGCAAGCTTGGCGACCATTTTGCTCCAATTGTTGAGACCTTCGCTTAGGCACTCACGGCAGGTCTTCTTGGCCGCCTTATCAGCGGTTACAAGATCCATGTTGCGTAGCTGCTCCTCCGCAACGTCGACACTATCGCGTGTCCATGACAACCCGTCGTCCTTGGAGGACGAGGAGAAGAGAATCTCGCCAATCCATAGACTGAGGGAGGCCTCTTGGCAACGCTCGTGGGGGCTACGCCAGGGAGACTGAGAACCATCTGGTGGAGGAGGGGGATAATCAGCTTGTGAGAAAGTTTGGACCACTTTGTCGAAAGAAGAGCTGGATTTCGGGCTCAGGCGAGCAGCAGGAGGAGGATCGTTGGAAAGGGAGCGACGGGCCTTGAGAAGGGAGAGATAGATAGGGAGGGCGGCATCGACTTTGCCGCTACGCGCCTTGAAAGTCGCTATAGCAGTGACAGCATCGAGGACGTTTTGGGAAGGAGGACCAGCCTTTTCGTTAAGAACGAAGGTCTTAGGATTGTAAGGGGGATTTGACATGTCAACTCCTTGGGTAGCCTCAGCAAGCGCCAAGTTGTACAACGCCTCAGCGCCTTCCGGCTGCTTCTTGAACTCCATGTAGCTGGCGTACTCAAGTGTCGCCTCGAGCTTTTGTCGCTGACTCAAGCCCTTTGTACCTAGGATCTTCATGTAAAAGTTATCGGCACTGGGGTAGGCGACTTCGCAGTCCTCCTCGCGAGGGGCATGGGGCTGTCCTGGAGGAATTGGCGCGGGTCTGGGGTTTGATGGCCCAATAACGAATTCGGGGGGTGAGATGATGTTGCGAGAAAGGTCGCGCACCCAGTTGTCGACATGTTCGGCGCCCTTGGCAGCAAGCATGATAGCTTCAAAATATCCTCTCCTCCATTCCTCGCTCTTGCCGGAGATGTCACAAGGGTTAAACTCCCCAGGAATCTCCGCTTCAGGATCGACTCTATCCGTAAGTTTCGTAACGCCCTGGCCATCGACATTTGGATCCTCCAATCGCAACACCAATCCTCGTGCCAATTCGAATGACCAAGGCCAATTAATCTCGCCGTTCTTCGGAGCCTTGCTATTGTTCGAGTCCCTTAAGAATTTTCTCGTCATCCATCCCCATTCATGTGGCGTGGGGTATTCCTGCTCCAGCTTCTCCTCATTTACAAAGAACAGAATAACACCCACACAGGCTAGCAAACCCCAGAACGAAGCTGTATATCGAACTGCCAACTTGGCCTCGTGCTTCAACCATTGTCGTCGCTCAGTGGTGAAATATCGGACGCTATTGGAGGTCACTGGGATCGAAAGAAAGGGGAGGTTCGGTCTTGATTTTGTGGTGAGTTGAGTGTGATGTGTGAAGGTTCGTAGAAGACATGGAGATCGGGTTCGAAGAGTTGGTACTCGGGGCGTGAGAACCCGGACACGGCGGCCGACGAGTCGGAGACGCATGGCGCCGACGTTCGATTAATCGGATTTCCCCTCGCACTCGGTAGTTCGGATCGTCGCTTGTCGTTGATTTGTAATTGTCGTCAAGATGATTCTATATCGAGTCGTTGGATGATGAAGATCTCTTAGTGACGATATGAAAATTGAGCCAATTGGAGTCTTGAACCGCTGACTAAGGCGGCATATTCTGTGCGCCAAGGCTTTCGCAAAAACCTGAGGAAGCTCCATGAGCACATCAACTCCAAGATCTCTTAATTGGTTAAGGAAGGGAACATTTTTTGTTCTACAAATGTTCTAAAAAATGTCTTCCTTCTTGTCCTCAGAAACACTTTCAAATCCTAGGTTTCAACTGTTTGCAGCAGCAGCTTTTTCAGGAGCCACAGTCGCATCTCTAATATTGGGTTACCAAGCATTGGAGCGAGAAGAGAGAGTATATGAGCTCAAGAACTCAATCCCTGCAGATGATCCTAATCTTCAACCTGTACTATCCTCGTGTTCTTTCTGTGATAAACACCACTAACTAATTAATTGCAGTTGAACAACTTTGGTGGTTCATCAGCACCACCCATTGATAAGGAAGATGCCAGGAACCAGGCAATGGCTCGTCGTGCACAAGCGGGAGACTTTGATGAAGAGCTAATCCTTGAGCAACTGGCGAGAAACCGCGTATTCCTTACGGATGAGGGTCTCGATAAGCTTCGAAACTCATTCGTTATTGTGGTTGGCTGTGGTGGCGTTGGATCACACTGTACCGCTGCTCTCGCCCGCTCTGGTGTATCGAAAATCCGATTAATCGATTTCGATCAAGTGACTCTGAGCTCGCTGAATCGTCATGCGGTTGCTACTCTGGCTGATGTTGGTATTCCCAAAGTGCAGTGCTTGGAAAGGCGCTTGATGGCCATCGCACCCTGGGTCAAATTCGATTTGCGGCAGGAGCAGTTCAATGAGAATGTTGCGGAACGATTACTTCGACCTTGGGGTGAGGACGGACGTGCCCCTGACTTCGTCATCGATGCCATCGACAACATTGAGACCAAGGTTTCACTTCTCGAATACTGCCATAAGAACAACCTGCCAGTCATCAGCGCCATGGGTGCTGGTTGCAAGAGTGACCCAACTCGTATCATTGTGGGAGATATCGGATCCAGCAAAGACGATGGTCTTTCGCGCGCGACCCGAAGGAAGCTCAAGCTGAAGGGCATCACAAGCGGTATCCCAGTTGTCTACTCCACGGAAACATCAGGGGCTGGTAAGGCCGAGCTGCTTCCTTTGCCTGAAGAGGAGTTTCAGAAGGGCTCTGTTGGCGATCTGGCAGCCATGCCCAACTTCCGAGTCCGAATCCTCCCCGTTCTTGGTACTATGCCTGCTATCTTTGGTCTTACTGTTGCCAATCATGTCATCCTGAGCATTACGGGTTATCCTCTTGATTACGTGCCCGCCAAGGGTCGCGAGAAGATGTACGAGGGAATGCTGGCAACGCTACAAAGCTACGAGGAGAAACTAGCACGTATTACCTACGAGGGCGACACGGTCGGTCTCAAGGTGCCTATTACCACTGGCGATGTTGCTTTCCTTTCCGAAGAGCTGTACCGTGGACGAAGCGCTATTAGCGGCATTCCTACAAAGCTGGTCCTCATCCGGTGGGAGAAGCCCGATGGCCCCAGCATGACAACCTTGGGCGAGGGCAAGGATACCCAGAAGTGCTCAACGGTGAAACTGAGAGATCTCGTATTGATGACTAAGGAGGAGGCAACACGCCATGAAAAGGAGATCTTCAAGGGTGGAAAGTCTCTTGAGGAGGTATACGACGCCGAGACGCTTGCGCGCGTTGAGGAGAAGAGGACAACCGCTGAAAAATACGAGGCTTTCCGATCATGAAAAAGGGGCGATGTTAGAGCTGGACCCAACGTGATGAGAGATACATGATCACGTCAGATGCTGCCTTAAGAGGCAGTCTGAGGACCCCATTTGATATGGTTCATGAATTGACGAGTATTTCGAGATGAAGTCCTGCTATACACTTCGCTTTCCATCCACACATTCATTCTGCTGACTATGACCATGCACTGATACCTTCAAGTTACTTGATGGAAATCTTTCCCCTTCTCCCCGCTGAGTCATTCTTAATGAAAAGGAACTTTCAATGCCACCCGACTACACCATGTTCCAACATGACCTCATAATGTGGGATTCAACAATACATACCAGCATTTCGCTCCAACCTTTTCACTTGATACAAGGCGACAAGAAGGATTGAAAGGGGCAGCCTTACCTATTTGTAAAGCGACCTAATTGGCTTATTGCCAAGCCCTACTACCAGGAAGAGCTGGGTTCAGCCTGTCACGTCGATCATGGCTAATCTTTTTCCCTGGGCCTCAATGGCCTAGGATTCCCCTCTGGATAATATGTTCCGAGAGTGGTGATGGGCAACTGCAGGTTAATACACCACTATCGACGTCCTCTCTCAATTGTGATCAGCTGCGCTTATCTTGTAATTTCGGTGTGATTTCTTGTCGGGCCTCAGGTTTCAAGTCGTCAGCCCCGTGGTATGACAGCACCTTCGGGTCAGTAAAACGTAGCCATTTTGTAGATTTCACTGTTGTCACGTATGGTCTATTCCACACTCGACTGATACGCTTCTCAACTATGCGTGTTGCCTTTTAGCGGTGAAGTCCTCTGGCGACTTATGTACAGAAGTACAGCTCATTGACGTTGTTTGGTTGATTGTTATGCAGCCATGAACTCTTAACCCAAGCGGCTGATTTGCTTACCCTTGACAGCGCCCGTTCATATATACACTTCCGTTCAAAACTGATCACGATGACGGTCCACCAACGTCTTGTTTCCAGGTGTAGCAACTACTACAACCAACCCTCCTGTCTCAATTGCCAACTATCAAGAAGGCAACGGCATCACCAGGCCCTTTCCCCCTCAATTGAGGTCTCTCAAGTTTCCTTGATAGGCTCAACATTTTCATGCGTCCTGCCGTTGAGAGACACAAGCTTCCAGGTGAAAGCCGGCTGACAACATCGAGGAGAGGCGCGCATAAGCGTAGGTTGTTTGCATATCAAGACAAACAACGTTCTGATCTTGGTTGGATTTCACTGCAAACATCGCATGTCTTCGGAGGATGTTTGGGTTGGTTCTTGTAGACCGCTCTTGTGGCTCATCGTCACAGCTGACTTGTAGCAAACTTCAGAGAAGCCATTGACAAAAACTTGACACAGGCGAATTAGCGCCGGCCGTCTCTAAGGCTATATGTGAATTGCCTATAGAGTCTAGCGATCGGCCCATGGCAAATTTGACATGGTAATTTGTATGGTTGAAAGATTGTCGGATATGCTGCGGCCGCGCCTGTCAAAAAGCAAATAAATTTTATCTAGCCATTCACCGCGGGGCCGAGATGCTCCATCTGGAACTCACTTGTGAGAAGTGACGAGAAAACAAGATCTGTCATTCGATCATGATTTCCACGTACATCTTTAGCCGTTTGCAATGTATGCGCAGAATAGAGCGCCTCACAAGTCGTTGCCTTGCATCAAGTAGAAGGCGATGTGTGGTCAGTACAAGCCATGGCTGCGAGAAGTTGGCGAACAGAGTCGAAATAGTATCATACGGGATGGCTGGCTGGCTGGGAAAGTGCAGTGAAAATATATTGATAGCAGGGAGCTTCACCGGTGATGCAGAACAAACATACTGCAGCTTGCTGCACAATCTGTCAGTACTCAACAATCGTTGGATAAGTTGCCATGGGTTGTGCATACAAACTGTTACACCGCTCCCGTACGCGGGAACGAGGATGGTCGAGAAGAGTTTCTTGGATTAAGGAGGAGGAGAGAGGCATTGGGGCGCGTCACAGATTTATTGATGAAAGTATACGAAGGATAATCACGACCCCGACATGCTTGCACAAGACGGGATGTCCCGGGAAGTGGTCGCGAATGGTAGAACAGATGCATGCGGGTGGTACAGAATGGCGACCACGGAAACAGTGGCCGTCTATATATGTATGCATTTCATGCTGATACCCGAGAGACAAGAGGATGGCCTGATTTTGTTCTCTTGTGTAACTGCAGATGATACACATGAGCCAGCTCGGTCTTGCAGCCACCAAGGTAGCCAGTCGGTATAGATGTCGAAAGACGTAACATCAATACCGTAGTTTCACGAGACGAAGCTGTGAATCCGTGAGCGTGATGGTATGCCTTGTACCATGATGTTGACTCGCAGAGAATGCTCTAACAACCCAAGAAGTCTCACTAGGCTTGAACCAAGATATTAGATCATCTGCCAGATCGAACAAGTCTTCAAATCGATGTTCTACAGTCCATGACGACCCTTTGTGCACAAATCCTCCAGCTCATCACAAGCGATGGTTGCCTCATTCCACGCGCAGTGTTGAAACAAGCACACTTGGCGGCACTGAAAGCAATCTCAAGGTGACACCGTGAAGACTAACTTCAAGGTGCTGAGAAAATGATCAGTGCAAGACGGCACATGTGCAACCTTGGTAATGAAATCTCGATGTGCAGATGATAGACTGAGAGGTGGTACAACCAAGTCCCTCTGTGCATGTGAGGCTCAAAAACTTCGCGAACGATTAAAAGGCGACATTTCGAGGCGACTGAGGCTGGCTTCTTCAGGGGACCTGCTTTGCTGTAGATCGAGTGCCAATGGATGATCGATCAATATGTATTCGTCGTATGTATGAATGACCACACCTCTATCCATTGTTGATCAGCATGCCAGACGGAAAATGAGGTGTGAATAAAGGTATGGTGGAATAAGGCAGCAGGGCTGAGTGGCATGTAACCGCATGTCCAATAAGTCTGAGACGACCACGACCACCAACCATTCAAAGCCCAAGCCCCTTGCGTGAAGCTGAAAGCAATCTGACGCAGACATTTGTTTGCATTATGCCAAATACCGTGTTCAAACTGCTCATGACCATACGATGGGATCCAAGACTCTGCTGCCTACAAGCAATAAGTTCAGCTTTGATGACCAGTCGTCTATTATTCGCCTTATGACAGTATCATTGGAATAATATGCTAGGGCCATCGCAATGTCTCATTGGCTGCCCCGAGTAGGCTGTGCCAGCCTTTTCGAGATATGGAGGGGGATTAACCCGATTTGACGATATTACCCTGTCATGGTTCTTTTGTTTGGCGATTGACCAGCCCCTCCGTTTAATGTCGTCTTCAGAAGTCCAGTAGGCAGACAAGCCAATAACTCAAATAGTCGCGCTTATTCTGGATGCCTCGGGGACTTCCACTTTCCCCGGCGCCTCATCCGGAGAGGTGGGGCCGGTATTCGGACGGACTGGACCCCGTCATGAAATGCTTTGGGATTATGAATGAGAAGAGTTCGCTGAGCGAATTGTCAACAATGAGCTGGTAGTAATGCCAGTTGTTCAGAGTGGCTTTTCAGCAGTTTTTGCGATTCATGCAGATTTTACACCTTCGTGTCGGATAGTAAGAACATGTCTAACTAAACCGCTGACACCATTGTGCAAGCAAACGTGGCTTCAGGAGGCTTTAGAGAGGCCTTAAAGAGGCCCTCACCCTCTGTTTCCTCGTTAACCAAAGTTGCTCCCTCTTTCTAGTTCCCATCTGACCGATTCGGTTGTGCATCCTTGTGGAATTCAGCCGTCATCACTTCTGCCTATTATAATCTCCACTTGAGGCAAAAGGCTTCATAACGGCTGTTACCTGGTCAAGGAGTCATCGAGAACAGCCTTCTCTCTCTCTTTTTTTTTTTCTTTTTTTCCGCTCGGAACAGGCTGCGAGTCTCGACAAAGTGTGGATCGAAGCCTGGCGGAGGCGTCCAAAGGCAGCTGAGTTGAACAGCTCGTCAAGGTCAACTGGAATTGATTCCAAAGGGTCTGTCTCTGTTGGCCTGTCCGTCAAGAAGGCCCGTAGGCCAACATAAAGACCCATACGAGTGTTGGTGAGAAAAGTGACAGATTTCCGGGTGCTCAGATGGTTTCCTGTTGCGAGCAATTGCCTCGATAATAAGCTTGGCTCAGCTGGTGCCACGAGCTATCAAGAAAGAGGTCCCAAAGCCAATCTAGCAATACGGGTGACATGTGCTCATTTCTGATGAACAAATGCCATGATTACCAGATGTCATTGCTCCCAGCATCTCGAGATGAAGGTCTTGGGTGATTAACGATGCACAAAGCACTGGTTCTCAGCTTTCAAGGTCAGCTCTCCAACAGCCCAAGGCTACCAATATTTGTCTGGATAGAGGAGAGAGCCGTCGTTCAAGGTGCGTGAATATTTTGCTCGTGACCGTGAACACAGCCATTTCTGATTGTCAGCTGAACCACCTGGACGCCAAAGCACTCGTCGTATGAGCGAGCAATATAGCCATTTGGAAAGTTCATGAGTTGAAAAGTAAGGTGCAAAGTCGAAGTTGAGGGAATGCACATGAGATACTACCAAGGTACTGTAATCAGTCAGCGGCGATCATGGAGAGCCCGAAGTCCATTGCGGACGGCGAACCATTTATATGGAGGGACAGGGACGTTGAAAATGGCAATTATGAATTGTAGTATTATACTGGTTTCTTCTCTCCGTCTTGTCTTATACACGCCGGGCGTGTACCAGGCACCCAGCCTGTTCGCCCGAGGCCGCACCCAGCCTGGTTCATTTTTTATTCTTCATATATATTGGAAAACTTCTCTAATCTGGGAGTCTGAGTATCCTAATTCAAAAGATTTCGCTCTTTTTATATTCCAAAGCGAATTGCATTGCATCGCATGACCCTCAATTAGACAAACCCAACCCCATTTATTTATTTATCCTTTTTTTTTTTTTCGAGAACAGACGAAAGTGGTGTAGTCTACGCTACCTACTTTCGTCGTTGGATTTGAGAAACCCTACGTGGTGTGATACGTCTGGGGCTACTGACATATCTGAGCAGTACAGAGATGTCTGTATGATCGGTGAGGAATAATAGCAACAACAATATAGAAGAAAAAACTGTTTCTTTGACAATATTTGGTATGTTTTTATTCGCAATTTTGAGCTGAGAAGCTTGGGTTTTCCAGAAGAGGGGCAAGACTAAAACTCGCAGAGCCGCATCATCCTCTAAATAAGGCAGCGGGCGAACCAAGGCGGCACTCTACCCTCGAAGTTACCTCCTGTGTATACCTGATACCTGGCTGATACCTGATACTTATCAATCATTTGCGACAATACAAGGAGACGCCACAAATTGAAGCGGGTAAGTCAATTTAACTTCCTCATTGAGTAATTCTGTCTGCACCCATTTCATGGCTTTGCGAACCACATACCATTGAGAGAGAGAGAGAGAGAGAAAAAGATGGCAGTTGCAATGCAAGCTATGGTCTTGCCCCTCTCTTTCTCACGTCAACGAAACCTACCTCTCTGTCTTTGGCCCGCCACCTCAATTTTTTTCGCCTTTCCCTTGCTATCCCTTGCTTTGCTTTGCTCTGTTCAGCTTTGCTTCATGTTCACCCTCGCGCTGTGGAAGATTGACAATGGATGACTGAGTTTTTTTCCCCTGCTGCAGACTTAATTCTCTCGTGTGATTTTCCCATCATACACACCCCCACAGCTTCGCTGACCGGACTCGGTGTGGTCTCTATGCTGTGTCATAGTCAAGAATGGCAGATATCACCAACAAATGGGTTCGTCATCTCAGAACTCAAGATCGTCAGGATAAGGACAAGGACAGGGACAGAGAAGAACCTCAATCCTATATTTGCGATATCTGCGGCGACGAGTTACAGACTATAGAATCATGGCGCGAACACGTTCAAATCGACCCTGAGCACCGTAGTAAGTGGCCAACTGCGCAAGCAGCAGATGAATACGTTAAGGGGTGAGCAAATCTCCCATCCAACTGGTACGCTATATTCTCATACTTATTCTTTACCCCTTCGCAGTAGTACCAATAGACCCAGCAGCCAAGACTCCAACAATAGGAAACGTCGGGCAGACACAAATATTGGAACCGCAGAGGAGCAAGCCCCTTCCGGGACGGCAGCCGATGAAGACCGAGATGCAGACAGTCATCGGGACAAGCGCTGGTCACCTCCGCCTGCACGTCCGGCGGCTGGTAGTCCGCAAGTCACTGCTAGCCGCAGCCGCGCCCGCAATGACTCCCGGAGCGAATTCGAGCGCCGGCCCCACAAGAATACTTCAGGCCGCCAGCTATGGAACGAAGACAGTTTACCGTCAAAGCAATATAGTCAAGGGCGCTCTGTTCCTCTTAGTTCACCCAGGCAGGGACCACCTCCCAAGGCTAATAGGCCTTCCCAACCTGCCGCACAACAACCCCCTCCACCTTCAACCAATGATGACGACACGTCCAAGATGATGCGCCAACCAGAGACGAGGCCGATTTCCCAAGACCAGCTCGTCGCAGAGGTCAAGGGCATATATGCGGGCCTCGTCATGGTCGAGACCAAATGTATTGAAGTTGATAATGCACAATCATCCAACACCGATGCCAACTCAAAGCTCAATAACGAACAATGGCAGGCGTTGATTGCATTGCACCGAACTCTTCTTCATGAACATCACGACTTCTTTCTCGCTAGTCAACACCCCTCTGCCAGTCCGGCCTTACGCAGACTGGCTTCCAAGTATGCCATGCCCGCCCGTATGTGGAGACATGGTATTCATTCGTTCCTTGAACTTCTACGACATCGATTACCGGCTTCTCTCGAACACATGCTCACTTTCTTGTACCTGGCCTATAGTATGATGGCCTTGCTATATGAAACTGTGCCTGCATTCGAAGATACTTGGATCGAGTGTCTTGGCGATCTCGGTCGATATCGCATGGCTATTGAAGATGACGATATTCGCGATCGTGAAGTTTGGACGGGTGTAAGCCGCCATTGGTACAGCAAAGCTTCAGAGAAGTCTCCCACAACAGGGAGACTTTACCACCATCTTGCTATCTTGGCAAGACCCAACGCGCTTCAACAGCTGTACTATTACACCAAGTCTCTTTGCGTCCCCATTCCGTTTTCCAGCGCTCGAGAAAGCATCATGACTTTGTTTGATCCTGTATTGAGTAACAGCCCCACCCGCCTGGCTCCAATTGATGCTTCCTTCGTTCGCGCTCATGGAATACTCTTCTCTGGGAAGTCCTGGGATCAGCTTCAAGACTCTATGAATGGTTTCAATAAACAGCTGGATAGTCATATTGCCCGGTCCACTAAGAGATGGCTGGAAGCAGGGTCAGTCGGAGTTGCGAAAAATGCTTGGGCTATACTAACTTATGCAGATACTATATTGCAATCTCTCTTGCTTGCTCTCTCCTTGGCTACGGTGCTGAATCTAATGTCCTTATGCGAGCTATTTCCAAGAAGCCCGACGAGACAGATGTTGCTATGGATGGGAGTGCAATTTCCGAGGCCATGCCGGACGAGAAATTCAGGCTTGCTTTGAAGTTTGGAGTGAGCACGATTAAGATCGTAGTTAATCGTTGGGGAGATACAAACACGTTGCCGTTCCTGCACACGATTTTGGTCTTCATGAACTACATGACCAGATACCCTGGGGCCATTAACCACTTGGAGGATGAGTTTCCTTGGAAGCTTACTGCTCTAATGCTCAACTCTTTGTTAGGATCTTGCGAGCCTGGATACAAAGTGCAAAGTCACATAACGCTGCTGGATAAGGATCAGTCACCGCGCCCTTTGCCAGAAGACTTCGCAATGCGAGGGCTGCTATACTCAGAGGACTATCTTCCTAACGAGTGGTTCCGCAACGACAAAATCGATGAGGACGAGAAATACTTCGAACTGGCCTCCATGGCAGAAGAACGCAGGGACCGAATTCTTTCCTTGGGGTGCAGCATTGCTACTTCAGGCAGCTGGCTGCTTTGGGACGAGCAAACCAGCCAATTCTCGCCCGCAGCCAAGTACGACATAGACTTGCAAGACGACTCGGCAAAAGCCCCCTTCCTCATTGACCTGGCAGAGGCTTAATCTCTTGAAACTTCTTCAGCCGCAGACTTCGAGGTCTTACAATGACGCTGCCTCGTGTCGTGCGCCACACGATATCAAGCCTAAGCCATTTCCCAGGACAGCCCGCATACATCTTGGTAAACGGAGCCAATCTCGACATCTTTCTTCAACTTGTGGGTATTAGCATTCAACACTTCCACTACGATGACGAGTCATTTTAACACATGCCAGGCTGAGTACATGTACGGATTTAGTTTGGGGTCTTGATGAAGGACTTGCAGATTCACCCTGCCATGGAAGAATGCTGGTAGAACATCTTTAGACGTTTCTAGCAGCGTTCGTTCTGGCGTGCGCAAAACGATCGAAAGAGAACTCATTCGTATCCGTTAGTGCATCTTTCATACGTTGGGCTCCGGCTTGATGTGGTCGGATTGGCCGGATATGGTTTGGGCTGCCACTCATTATTGTATTTATCTTCTGTCTCTGTTGTTCTGTCTTTTCTTATTTATTCTGTACACTTCCCTGATCCCCAGATTGTCTGTTTCATCAGATGAACATGTAGATATCTTTTTCTTGTCATTATTTCTTCCTTTCTCATTTGTGTGTGGTGTGGTGTTGGGGGAGGGCGGCTGTTTGTCAACTTTTGAGATACCGGAGATAATAACGGGAACGAAGTAGAAGTATGATAAGTTTATTGATTGTGTGAGACGTAAATGCGAATTGGACTGATGTCAGTCCGATTGTTGTTTGATATGATAAATAAAAGATGAATGAATAGGTATTACTGAGAATGGCATTGAGCTGTTCAACAGAGCGGGAAGAGTGGGTCTCCCGTCCCCGCATCCAGACACTTGCATTAGGCGTACCGAACTGCCGGGTCAAATATGCAAAGACTTGGCCGCATTTCAGGCCTCATTGTGCCGTAAAGGGTATCCAGAAATCGCCAGGATTGCGTCCAGGCAGTAACAACATGTTTGATTTTTACAAGGTAGGGAAAATGGTTACAAACACCAAACCACGTGTCGTGTACTCTACCGAGTCTGGGAAGAAGCAGGCATGTTATGGTTTTTGGTGTTGTCAAGACGTCATTGGCCTACGTATGCTTGACGTCTCACAACGAATCGGAGAATAACCCAAGACCTGACACATTCATGCGTTAAATAGACTTTGACAGGTCGTACCGCATTTCTAGGTTTCACTTGAAATGATGCTTTGGGACGTGTAAGCAGAGTTTATTTGGGTTGCTTTGGGCATTGTTGGGTACGGTGGCATGCTACGCGAACAAGGCTAGTCACCCATTAGGTCCGACGTTCCTGCCCTGCGGCCTAATTACTATTCGTAGTTGTTTTATATAAGTTGTTTTATAAGAGGGGTAGTTGATGCTAATCACTGTTGTGGCCAAATATCTCTAGGAACATCAGGCATGACTGCCCGATATGTTGTGGACAAAACAGCTATTCCGATCGGCAAACGAAACCTTGACAGCCCATGGTCATAACACAAGATTGTTTAGGCGAAAATCAAGCTCTCGGTTGCAACTAGCAGTTATGAATCGCCCGGCATTGCTTTGAGGCCTCCAGCATGCCTACGTGGTTGATAGTGGCTTTGAGCCTGTAGTGTGAAACCTTGTAAGATAAGTGACAGGGAACATATCGTAAGTTCAAGTTCCGACACCAGGTTTATCATGAAGATTGGAGGCTGGAGACGTAACCTGCATCAAGGTTCGAGTCGGGAAGTCACGACATGAAAGCGTAGTGGTTGGGTTGAACAAACATCTCATGTGAACGATGTGACAAAACTAAATAGAGAGCCGAATACGGAAGGAGATCACAGGTTTTAGCATCCTGTTCAACACATAGTTGAACCGAGGTACAGTGGCAAGAGTGGCACTTGGGTTACCTTTGATTCCTCAAGGTGAAGCCGAGGATCACGATAATGCACAAGACACTCATGTGTACTAGCAACCTTATTTTTGTTGCTCGTCCATGGATTTGTACCTACCCAAAGGAGAAGTTACAGCTTAAGTTGACTCTTTTGCGTAGCACTCGGTAAGTTTATTACACCCCTCTATTGCAGAATCTTGTACACCAGACAGTCTCTGGTGCTTGGGAAACATGATTGACTTGTAGTATGTGTGCTTTGTGATTGTGCTTGTATTGCTACCTGGGATCCTGCCTAGTGTGCATTGGCTCAACATCGTATACCTATGCAGTATCGTCAATTATAGGAAATATTCTAGAATTTCCAGAATTCTTCTGGAATGCTTCTAGAACAATTCCATTCAATGACATGCTCGGAGTCGTGAAACCTCAATCTGCAGCTGACTTGGGCTGTGTACGGAGTAGGAAGTTGAAAATCATGCCGATAATTACGGAACATGTCCGTCCAAAGGACCGAAAGACTAATCCCGCTTACCCAACAAGGACCTATTTCTAACACCGAGAGTTCCGGAATTTTAATTACAAAATTATATTGACTAAAATTTTCCAGCATAGACGAGAGGGTTGACCCCCAAAAGCATGGATGAGGTTTGGTGCCATGGCATTGAATCCTGGTCTTTAAAAAAAAGGCAACCAAACTAAAGAAGAGACGGTTGAAGAAAGGCAGACAGACCATCGACTCCATCGGCATGCAGTATTAAACGGCCATGTGATTAGTTGGTTTACGGTCCTGAACCTTGTAGTAAGAAAGCTGGAGATATTTGGAATCCAATAAATGACTCGTTTTCAACTTACAATTGAGTTTGAGGCAATGATGAGCAGTTTTGCGAAGTGTCAAAGAGTCGTTTAATCCTCGTAAAATGCTACCCCTGTCTATCTGTCAAGGCAACTACTTGTCACCTACCTACCCGGCTAAGCGCGCTTAATTCTCAATATGACGGTAAAGATAGATACTGATAGATAGATGCTCGGAAAACGACGGTGAAAGATGGGAGGGGGAAATATGTGAATGCATCTTCACAAGAGGGCAGCATTGAGGCCTTCCGACTATCATGATTATTCGAAAGAGTGCATAGGCGAATATGTCTGAGGCCACCCAAAACGTGACCATGTAGTTGTATATCTAGGGTAGCCTGAGGAACACATTTAACCAGTGAGTAATCAATCAGTCAAACACGAGCAAGGCCTTCGATCTGTCAGCTTTTCTGCAAAGATTGCAAGGCAACCGCATACTTGACCTACAGAGCAACTCTGCTGCATGTGTTCTGCGGGGTTCTTGGAGCTGGAACTCTCCCGCTCCGGGACCTCCCGTGATTGGGGTTGGGGCTTGCATATGTGCTGTCATTGATCCGCATTCAACTGTTGTCTCGGAGCTTCCATACCATGAGTCGATCTCTGGTGCAGAAAACAGGGCAATCCCAATATTGAAGCAATTGCGCAGCAACATCAATATGCGACCTCGATCAGAGTAGCATGTCGAATGAGGAAGCTGGGTGTCTCTGTCAGCCTCTCTGTTGAAACCGTGTGTGATGACAGGAGATCTTGACGGATAATCATGAGCTTAGCACCACCACTCAGTCAATTGCTATTGTGCAAGTGTATTGTGGGAGGGTTGACGCTCGGTGTGGGTGGGTGTCAGTCAACTCGTCGTCGCCTTTTTATGGTTCGCTGTTGCGGCTCTGCTCTTTGGGGGCTGTCGCTGATCTTTCATGCTTGTGACTTGTTTCGTTTCATTCATTGCTGATACAAGCCTGACACGAGTCTGACTGAGGGGAAATGCTGCATTACATCAAACCCTGTGACAATTCATGTTCCTGTTGATGCATCGGGCCGGCGCGTAGCTGGACCGTTCCTATAAAGGTCAGATTATTTCCTTTACAACGTGTGACAAGCCGCTCTGCCAGTACTTGAGTAACCCTCGCGACTCCAATTGTTATCTCTCATAAACGAGATTTCGCAAATCGGGCTCCGAAATACTCAATGGGTTCAACAAGTTTGAGACAACCACCAGGTGCGGCTGAATTGGAGATGCGGGCGCCTTATCGGGGCCTGGTTCTGCCTCGCCTCGAGTATGATGATCATGCAAGTTCATCACCCTACGGTAAGGTTCAGTGGGTGGTATTTATGTGAGAAAGTGGGAGGGATCAGGATGACAATGCAGAGCCGCATTGGGACATGAGACATTAATAGCCAATAATAAATAAGGCAACGGGCGCCTTCTTACATATGGTAGTAGTCCTTCAGACGTCACTGGTTCTATATCAGGCTTTATGCAGGAGGCAGACCTGGCAAGAAGTACCTACAGCGAATCACCTTTAACCTTCTGGAATGTCTCCGGGAAAGGCTGCATCCACGGTACAACTTGCCCTACGTGTAGAAGGAGAACATAACATCATTGATAACCGGCAGTTTAATGCGGTTCAATCTCTCTATTGTAATTCCTTGTGATTTCGGATTGCAGTTTGGCCGTTCTGATGTAATCTGCAGAAACTCTATCAGATGATAACTTGAAATGAGGTAATCCACGGGGTCTACTCTTACAGGAAGGTGTCTGGTTGAAATGAAGGTACCGTCGTATGATAGTTAAATGAGTTTACAAGGCTGAAAACTGAGACATTTTTGTACAGAATAGTTGTCTGACCATTAGGGTCATGTGTTGATCTGAGAATCTGGGTAAGGCTCCCAAGATGTGCAGTGGCTGGTGAATGTGTTGTACTCGCCATACTAAATAACTGGCATTGCTGGGGTTGCTCTGATATCAGAAAATATAGCATCAAACACAAGAGGTGATTAACATAATCAGGAAAGAGTCCATTGCAGACTTCCAGCTAAAGGCTAAGCATAGCAGAACTATTTCACTTTATCTTGAGCTATCTTAACAGCCATCTTGACGGCTTTCTTAATGGCTTTCCTAACAGCTTTCTTAATAGTTTACTTAATAGTTTCCTTATCTATTTAGCTATTTTAATAAGTCTAGAAAGTAATAGGCACTCTGTAAGTTTTAATGTGAAGTTGAGAATTTAAAAAGGCTTGAACCTTAAGAAAGGAATCGCAGTTACTATAAACTACCTATTCTACCCAAGATTCTTACTAGGCATAGTATGTGTAAGCATTATAGATACTTCACAACCTTATGAGGGGCGGTCGATATGCTTAAGACCCTCTAAGACTTGTGTGAGTGCAAATTATACATATATATACATTAACTGGCAAGTTCACCAAGTCATTCCAGTTTATACCTATAGCCAGCCAATATACAAATCAAGAATGGAAACCAGTTCCATCTCGGATTATAATTCATATTCAGTCGATTGAGTTTATGCCTTGAATAGCGATTTTAAGCTATTTTGCGAGAGCTTCTGACAAGTCCGCTGTGCAGAGGCTCTTGAAAGCTGTATAGACAAGCTCCTATCAAGCACTTATCAACCCAAACTCCCTCAAAATTCCGCCATAAATTGCAGCAGATGTATAAAAACACGTTGTATCTACTATCCGTCTCTGTGCTTTGATTTATGATTGGCTTTTATCACAACAAGGCTGCGGTGCTGTGTTGTGTTGGTTTCTCTTTTTGGTAATGAGCGACAAGGCTCTGGGAACTCAGCAGCGGCTCTCAACTGACAAGCTATATAATCCCCAAAAACAGCTCAGCATAACACATACGACCAAAGCTCGAAGAAAATACGGGATCCCGTCCGCTCTCCCATAGTCAAGCTTCGAAGCGCCGGATTAGTAGTTGGGTCGGTGACGACCAGCGAATCCCCGGTGTTGTATGTTTTTATCTTTTTTGCCTCTATCACTTATTGCCTCTCTTTTATCCAACAGCTAGATCTTCTAGTCATCATTTGTCACCCCTTAAAGGGCCTTATGATAATCTAATTCCTTGGTAGGTCAGTGTCTTGTCTGTTAGGTCTGCATTCATCACCGTGTCTGCACACTGCTGTTGTAGAGTTTGAGTTCCAGGTTATCCTCGACCAGTAGTTATTGAACACGTCTTTTTGCCAGAAGTATATACTTGATTAGAATCCCTAAGAAAACTCGCCTCCTATTTCCGACTTGTCCGCTATTCAGAGGTCTATCAAGTAGAGTCATGGTCGGCTATAGCACTTGTCGCCGAGGTGTGGGAGGCCAAGTTTGACCAACCATTTAATTTCCATCACCTACAAGTAATTACGATCGCTTATTACCATCGATCGAGATTGGCTGGTTTAAGCGCGTTGCTTCTGAGTATCATTTTCTGTCGTGAATGTTGCCATCGGAGTCCCCCCTTTCTAGATCAGCCTTGCCACTGAGCTTCTATTCTAACCCAAGCCCAAAGTATAGCTTGCCCAGTATCCAACTCAACTCACATACGGAATTAATCATTGGCCAAGTCAATTAGGTAACCATAAAATATCCCTCAGAAGGTTGGCAAATGCATCGGCGTGACCGAGTAAAGAATACGCTGTTGACGTTCTACCCGTCTGTTTCATGGTCCAACGTTAGTTTTCTCGTCTACCTCCTCTTTTACTACTCTGGGACAATTCAAAAAGCTAATTGACTGCTAGGCAGTGTGATCAAGGCAGCAACAGATGTCAAGCTAATCTTCTTTCGATGCATTTGGCGATACCTCCGTGATGGCGAAAGGAGCAGGAACTCTGAAGCCGCCATTACATGATATCTACTGCTACGCCTCGAATAGCAACCATGAAATCCTTTTGACTCTCCTTTTTTGACTGTCTAGATGAGTTCAGAAAGCCTTTCTAGAATGCTGAAAGCTTCTGTTTCTGTTCTTCGCCAACTCGAAGAATGGTGACCAGACGACTAACAGTCAGAACGTCTATGACAGTTTATCTTACTAAAACACTGCCAATGATGTTTGGTGTATGGCAGGCGATGGACGAAAAGGCGTATTGATCTGGCGTTGTGATATGGCCGAGTCTCGAGAGCCTGGTTGGCAAGAGCCTTTCTGCGCAATAGACCAGGTTATTTAAACCGACCCTCTCTCCACAAACCGTCAATTCTATTTGAAGAACCATAACTTTTTGGACAGTCAGAAATACTACCTGCCTTTCTTTGTCGTACTGGGTCACTATAACCATCACCATTCTGCTACTGCAGCTTATACTGATGAGTTGTCTTTCTTCTTTCGCCCTTAGCATGTCTACTCTTATCGCCAGCACCAAACCGTCTTCTCTTCATTACAATTCGTTGGTTCGTGGGTTCAAAAATGGCTTCCAGCTGCCTGCCTCTTGAGGCCGCGTTTACCAGAGCTCTGAGGTAGGCTGAGCGGGTATACTTGCAGTGCCGTGCGTGTGTTGACTCTCTCAGGAATCGGATACAATATGTCATTGGGCGGTCTTGGCTGCCTCTGCCTTCACCGTTCGCTGAACTAGACAAGCTACAACTTTGCAACAATCTTGTCGAAGTATCGATCAGAGAGAGCGATGTGCTCCTTCATTGCCAACTCCTGGAGCACTTCGTCACCATCAGATCAAAGATTGATGCGTGGGCAATGGAACGTGAGGTCGATGAGGGCGCAGCCTGGATCTGCTACATCAACGCGGGCATTCGTCGACTAATGCAATGGTTTGAGGCTTCACTCTCAGGCCTTATCAATCTTGACACGCATATCCCTCCACTCGATGTTCTTCTCGTCTGGCATACGTTTCTTCAAGACCCCGTCGAGTGGAAATCATTTGTCGACTCGACTGGTCTGGGATTCTCTCGGTGGAATTTTGATGCTTTGGTAAGTGCCACCGATTGTGTTGTTGTCAACTCAGCATCTGACTCTACTGTAGTCGAGAGCCCTACGGAATGATGACTCTGGGGAGTTTTGCCCGTCATGGGATTGCATGAGTAAGATCAACCAGGTGTACAACCACGAAGATGTTCGCACTTTTATGGATCAGTCAATTGACTATGTCTTCAGCCGAGAAGCTGAAGATGACACCACGGAAGCAGTGACTAGACTGTTCGACACCGAGCGATTGTCACATACCATCACAACGCCAAACGGCGGATGGAACTTCACTTACAACTTTCACTTGGCCGCACAACGCCAGCTCGACTTGGCGGAGCGAGTCCTCAAGTTTTCGTGGCATCGGATGTACACGTCTCATCGAGACAATGAATGCGGGTTCAGGCCTGCTATCAAACGCTATAGGAGGCTCATGACTCTAGCGCAGTTCCGGGGGCCAATCGAGCAGCTGGAGCTTGGGATGTCACGTTGTTCGGGCGTCACCTATCTTGACATCGATCTTGTCTGGAGAACCCACATACTTGCGCCTAGAGAGTACCGTTGGTTTTGTATCAAGACATTCGGAGGCCTGGTGCTCAACATTCCAAGCCCCCCTGGCATCCACGAGCCAGAAACCGCCTTCCTCGATGACACATCTCAGATTTATGAGCACGTCTTCGGAGAAAGGTATGCTGTGTGTCTTTGCTGGCCATGTGTCGATGGGCGGCGAGCTGATGACCCAGGCTCATGGAGATTGAAATGGTTTACTGGACCAGTATCCAGGACACAGATATCGGAGGAGATGCACCGTCGTCGATGCACAACTGTAGACATACCTCTCGTATTTGGGGGCAAGCAATGTCGCAAATGCGGCTCTCATCCACGGAGACACTGTCGGAAGAAGGACATTGTTGAACGCTTAGAACAGGAACCACTGCTCCTTGGACGCTCCATCACTGGTCGCGTTTCAACGCCAGCGGCATCAGTCGCCGCTTCCCCAGGCCCTCGTGGACGAACTGAACGTGTCACTGTTCCATTCAGAGACCCGGAAATTTCTCCGGTCCGTTCTGAGACCCTTTGCCAAACCCCTTCACGGTCTTTCTCCCCATCAACATACCTCGAAACTTCAGAACCAACCCTTTGGGACACAGACGGAGACACAATCATGGAGTTACATGACAGTAACCGGAGCAGACCCCCAACCCCTGGCCTCACAGATGGATCTACATGCTCTGGTTACAGTAGTGACGAAGCGGTTCACAGCAACTACACTGTCGAGGGATGCGCGAACTTGTGTCAGACACCTCCCCGCACTAACAATATGAATGCCGATGCGACAGGAAATGGCCCACGAGGCAGATCTCGAATTAGTAGGATGAATGGTCCAGAGCCTGGGGAGTGGTTGGCTGGTCAGACTTGGTAGTCAAGCGACGAGCCAAGACCGAGACTATTTGCTATGAACGTTTCACCACCATTGCTGGGATTGTTGCAGCCGAGATAGATAGACTTGAAAGATTTGTGCTAGTTCACGAGCTGGGCGCCCGATATAGCCCCTCCTGTTTCTGGCCCTAGCTCACAATAAACGAGACTGAGTCTAGGTGAAACTGCGGAGGAACGTGGAATATTGACTGATCAGGAGTATTTGTTTCTTGTCGCACGCATCAATGATTCAGAGTGAAGTCAATGATGGGTCTTGACTCAGCACCGTTGTAGTTTGTCAGACTAAGAGTCTCGACTCCTGTTCCTTGCCTGTCTGCAACCTCGCATTCGCTGCAAGCTGCATTAGTGTAGGTATATGTGACAGCTGGGGGGTTATAGTACGGTCTAGCAATTCTCAAAGCTTACATATCATTTGAGATCTACATCAAGAGTCTCAAGGGGAATAATCATCGCAACTAGTACTGGACTGTGGGCTAGCCAACGGTTTGTTAGGCTATCCCCGCCCTTTCCTCTCTCCCTCGCAGGTCCATGTGATATCTGAGACATGCAGGTCGCCGAGGAAGCATCACCACGCATAAGAGCTGGACTATCGATCGGTAGGGCACAAGGCCCGGCCCATCAGCGGAAACAATCACACACTTAAACGTTCTGTATATGTAGGGGGGTCAATGCGTGCCGTGTACCACACAACAGCACAGACGACTCCCAAGGCGCGGTAAAAAGCAATATCGTGCATTCGCTAGAGTAGTACTGTACTGTATGTAAGTCTGCTTATATGCGGGCTGCACCGTTTCACTTGCAGCACTTTATGCATCTTTCTTTTTTATTTTGCATTTTCCCTTTTCCGTTTACCTGTCTCTTTTGCCTTCCACTTAGTAGTACGTACCTATTCTGTACTCGTTGCTGACAACGACTGACCAGCAAAAGCAATATGAGATGGTCGTACGATGGGGGCCAACGATCGGATATGAATAGGAAGCGACTCACCCGACAAAAGCAAACATTTTCGGTGGTTCTTTGACTCGAGCGAGCATGGGGATCCTCCAGCGGTTGCCAACTGTGATGAAACCTTGTGGCTTGTTCTCTCTTTTGGTGCTTTTGTACGAATTCGATCGTGCCTTCGGAATGCGTTTGAGACATGACTGTGATGATCGACGGCTATGAATAGCAGTCGGCGCTAAGCATGTACGGTACTGTATCAAGAAGTTACACCCGCTCCATCATCACCACATTCCTTTGGAGTCGTCATTTTGATCGCACTCCACATAATTTTGCCACGCCCTGCCATGAGGTGGCTGGCTAACTAGCAACAAGCGCTTATCACTTTGCTCGAGATTGCTTTGTCTCAAAACCATGTTTTTCTTGTAAATGTCTCTGGCTCACAATCGCTAGACTGCATGGGAAAGCCACATGGGAAAATTCTTAGCAGCGAAGCAAGGGGGATTCGTTCAACGGTCCCGGAAGATACCCGCTGACGGACCGTGGCAATCACAGGTAAACACCATTCTCCCTTACGAATTGGGGTAACAGCAAAAACGTAGCCATCAATCAAGCTGTTGTTACAGCTGTTAACGACCTGTCGGGACACAGGTCCGATATCCGTTCAGTGCCGGGGCTTACACCGGGGGGCCTGATAATGTGTAATTTCAAACAGGTATTGTTTGGATACTTGAATAAGTAACCAAATCCCCGAAAACCGTGGTCGATACTACATAGGTAGTATGTAGGTTTTTGAAACGGCAGGACCCCAGGTCACTGGTGGGTTTTGTCCTAGCAGGGTTACAGAGTGGTATCCTTGAGGCGCTTAAAGCCAAGGGAAGCTTGAAGCTACCCCTATAACTTATGGTGACGAGACGCATATAATTCGCAGGTATGCGGTTATGTCGCAACCGCTGAGTGGCTGTTACTATGAACAAAGGGTATGACTGCAGATCGTGCCAGTCATCGTCAAAGGTCTGAGAAGTGTGTCGGCTCTGGCCACGTCCTCCTCAAGCCAGTAGACGTCAGCAAGGAGGTATCGGAAATGTGATAGTGTTGGATATTTGGACGTTCACCATTCCCGATTGTCCCTTGCTTCCCTTTTGAGCTGCCCCGTCTGTTAGCCCAGCAAGATCAACGTGTCTCCGCCATAACGGTAATCAAGAGATCATCTCAAGCCCCAATGAGACATACTCCTTGTGTGCGGATGATCCAGTGTGCATCTTATGAAAGGGTTGGTGTCAAGATCATACACACATCCCCACACGATCTTTGCCCTTTATGATAGCCCCGGGCCGTCATCCTATTTAGCCGTCAGGCTTAAGGTAACGAAAAGCGACACATGACAGTCCTTCCAGCCATCGGCAGAATTTCTGTGCAGTATCAGCACGTATCACACTTCAGAAGGAGGATGTACACTTGGCAATCCATCGAGGCTCCCATGATTCTTGATCACGATTGTCATAAGAAGTCATTGGGTTTTCGTCAGTGCGGGTAGTCTCGCCGCTCAGCAGACGAGAACGTCTTCTCGTCAACTATTATTTGAGAGCTAAAGATATTGATCTGAAGCCATCACTTGTAAATGTTTGCAGTAAGGTTCTGAGCGCAGAATATGACGTGAGGGATGATTGTTTTCCCCTAGAACGTTTTTCGGGGGGGCACCCCCTGATCCTGATCCTGATCCTGATCCTGCTGCAAAGGGGATCACAGAATGTCGCACGCCCGCTAGTGAGGCTGCGGTAAGCTCAACGGCCCGAGTTTGAGCATTTGGGGGTTGCCAGTAGAGGCAACAACTGGGACAGGTTCGAAGAAATCGTTCTCAAACAAGGGTTTATCAGAAGAGCCTAATGCAGTGTTCCTATCCGGTCAATTTCTGAGGTTAACAGCGTCAACCTTGACATATTCTTCATAAAGGCGTATAGCGGCGCCCATCCTGTACGATACAAGGCCCTTATGAGATTCTGAGGGCAAGGCTGGGTTAAGGATCTGACATCCTGATGGATCCTTAGGCAATGAACTGATTTGAAGAAGAGCAAGGTGAAAGGTGATGGCGGGAAGTTCCGACCATGGAGACCCTTGCAAAGAAAGGCTTATGTTGCGCTTTATAACATGGGATGAAGTCGATCAAGTTTCCCTGACACGGACCAGAGTTACTTAAAGAGGCAATCTCATCGTCGTGTGGGGAGTGATAACGGTCGCCAAGTTTAGGGGCGCCAGACTATCGGGCCAGGGATCGAAAAGTGATGGTGAGAGAACAACTTGTATTAGAATCGAAGGTAGGACAAGAATCCAGAACGGAAGAAGCCGTAATTAGGAAATGAATCTATCCTCAAACTGGGATTCTGCTCGCCATAATGGAGTTAGTAAAGTGGGTGAAGCCTGGCGATGATGGTGCTGAAGCGGAGGATGCAGACAGGAGGCGTAGTCCTGTACGGACAGTACTTCTGCTGACTCAACGCAGCATGCAAACAATAGCCCAAGAGTAGAATGCTTGCCACAAGTTGTAAGGACAGGTGCTGTGAGTTGAAAAGGGTCTGGCGTTGTCGGTCCGTTAGTTACTGATCAACCTCGGCACTCGTGCTAGCGCAGCCAGTTCACAAGCCAGAAGCCCGACCGAAGCCTGGAGGCAGAATGCTAAAGTTGGTGGCAGTTAGCCCTGTAGTGTGTAGTGACTTTACCGTACAGTAGTCTGGTGAATAAGCCTCAACCCCAATAACGCGCCCGCGTCTCTTTGGGCAGGCTAGGTAAAATCTAGCAAGTACCAGGCGCGGAACTTTCACCCTCGGCAAGCTTAGCAGATACATACGCAAGAGATTAAAATCAGGCCACCATGACGAGTGGAGGCAGGCGGAGGGGGCGTGTCAGAACGTGTAGCATCCAAATCGAGTATAAATCCATCTCGCGTGGCCGGCGCCTTGGGATGGCAAGGCAAGGGTATCCCCTGCTGATCGCCGCCGACTCTGAAGATCACTGGAAAATCCTCGTGGGACGGTTAGTGCTTGGGTATTCTTTTCCCAAATAAGAAGCCTGGCTGATCGTTTGGGGGCACTGGCCAATAACAACCCGGAGATATCCGTCAGGGTTGTTGATGCAAATGAGTTCATGGGTATTCGTAGATGCGCATGCAATGTGATGCCTCGTTGTGTGTATATAAATTCGTTAAATAGACGTAGTGGCTATGATCGGGATGGCCAGATGGTGCTTGCAACGATCTCGATAGTGGCTGAAAGGCGTGTTCTGTCTGACCTGGTAAAGCGGAAGAGGCGGCTGTCTAGACAAGGAAGTGCCTGATATCGAGTGAACGCGCCCTGAATCTGCGAACGAGTTCAAGCAGCATTGCTGGACAGGATTGAGTCTGCGAGGCTGTTTTGAGGTCCGTGTCAGCGTCGTGTCTCCCAAGCTTCATCTTGTGTTGACTTGCTGTCACTTTACCAAGGAGCATCCCACTATGTTTTCGGCTTGGGTATCTGAGCAAGTGCCAACGGGGCCGAAGGAGCATGGACGATCGTTTTCGATGTTGTAAGGCCTCAATATTAACATAGAAGTGATTCAAATCTCATTTTCGCATCAATCTGGGATGTAGGGGCCACCATTAATGTCCGCCAGCCAGCCCAGGACAAACTGTTGTACTACAGGCACCTGTGGCTACCTATAGTATGGATAGTAGGTAATACGGGCAGTAGTTAGTTAGGGGCTCGTGCCATCTCCCTCAAAGCCATGTGTTTCAGGGCGTAGGTTCGCTTAATTTTCGGGCGACATGGCGTGTCCCAAAACGGTAAGCGAGATGTGGATGTCGAATGGTCAGTGCCTGCCTCCACTGTCGAGCGGCATTTCTGCACGCATCTCCTTTCGGCTGTTTTGATGATGATGGGAAAGAACTCTCATGCATTTCCATGATTCAATGCTGTCTGTTCGCCGTGCAACTTCCACAACTCTATGCATGCAATGGGCTGCATGTTACAGCAAGGGAACGAAAAGAAGGAGCTGAGAAGCTGTGTCTAATTCCGAGCTGCCCTGACGCACCTCTGCCCGTACCTACCTACCTGGGTAAGGTAAGCAGGATCGGTACCTAGGTAGGCACTTACCTTGTTTCTTTGGCTTACCATATGACAACCCAACACCAAGCTGCCTGTCTATTGCTCAAATGAGTCAAATCTACATATTCCCGCCTTTTCCAAGCAATCAATCACCCTATACTTACTCAGCCAATACTACGATGAGCCGTGCGAATGGATGGATGTACCGATCGACGGATTCTCCTCAAGCCAAAACCTTGTTGGACCACCAAGAAGTTCTGGAAATGACCCTGGCGAACTCAGATAGCCGTTGTTCACCAATCAGCGTCTTTATTGTTCGCCCAGATCCCAGTAGCATCATCATCCCGCTATGCTTGCCGGTCGGCTGGTACCCAGCTAATTTCGGTACATACGTAATTGGGGTGTCCTGTGCGTCTTCATGTGAAACCAATGCGCCAATTTGTTATTACTTACCATCAAGTGATAGCTTTTTAGACTCAAGAAACAAATGCCGAGCACGCCCTCAAAGCAGCTTACAACTCTCTGCTAACCGAGAAAGAGAACGGTTGGCAGTGTGCCTACAGAATTTCCTTAAACAAGTCATTCCGGTGGGTTGATCCATGGTGATGTTTGATACAAGACAGCGCTAACTATGGACGTGCTCTGTTAGTACACGTCCCGAATTCTAAGTCCGGTCAGGCCGTATTCACGAGTTTGCCTATCTCAAATCGTGCTGCAGCAAATATCATGACCTGTGTCTGTCTGACCATCCGGGCACCACCCCAACGATAGCTACAAACACATTCGCAGCAGAATAAGTTTCGACATTACATCCATGTTATCTCAAGTGGAAGATGCTGCCATCCTAATAACAGGCTGACAGGCTTGGATCACCAGCTATTTCGACACAGAGACGATAAGTTTCAGGGCGGTATTTATTGCTTTGAACTCCACACGTAATTCCGTGTGACAACTTTGCAATCTTCATCTACTGAAGAAATCATAGCTGGCATGGAATGCCCCGCTGATCACTGACCTCCCACACATCACTGACCACCGACGGCTAAGCCGACTGTGCCTTACAATTGCCGTTGCTTTAATGGCAGGTTTTGTTGCTATGTGAGTTCGAAATACTACTGGAGATCCCGCAATGCAAAACATGGCCATGACGTCGATGGAACCTAAGAGATACTAATTCCATCGGCCAAGAAACCGATGTCAGTGGCAGGTGGACAACTGTCCGGGGTATTGTATTTTTGTCGCACCTGTCTAACAGCATCTGGGAACCATCAACAGCTACACATGCCGTGGGAAGATACCGGCAAACTATTGATCGAACTAGCTGGAAGAGTATGCACAACACTATCAACCATGCATTTCATCGGGTCGTATCATAACACAACCAATACGAGAAAGGCCTTCAGAGGGACTACCAGCCTGGTAGGCGAATGACTGCACCAGAGTCCATCGTAAGCCTGTTTTATGATGCTGAGAGTAAGAGGATATGTAGCGCCGCTGCGAGCGAACTGACAAAGCTTCATCATACAGTTATGACTCGATCCAGTGGTCGCTTACGGCAGCGTGGCCATTACCGCATGGCAAAAAGCAATGAAAGGGACTTGGCACGTGTTGTCGCTTAAGGTTTGACACGCGCAGTCTTGGACGGCTTGTCTTGTTTTGTCTCAGCAGCATTTGCCAAGCTTATTATTATGTACTCACCACTAGAGAAAGCGTTAGTCCGCCCACAACCTGGACGAATGTTCCTCAAAGCGGCAGGGTCGAGTTCCTGGTGTCATTTTGGAATTCAGACGAAACACTTGCGAAGACCTGGCTCTGTGATCAGGGATCTGGATGTTACTGTCGTGCTTACACGCGCCAACCACGATGATCATGACTCGCGAGCCGGGAATCTTGGTTGTTACTCTGAACCAACTGCTTGGAGAAGCCAACAGGCAGGGCAGGGTAAGGGCAGGGCACTGAACGCTTGGCTTCATCCCCTGTCCCCTCCTCATGAAGAAGCTTGGTCGATCACTAGCAAGTGCACACCCACCTCCTGAACCCTACGCCAAGCAATCCCGCCAGTGTAAGCGAGGAAGGGGAGGCGCCCGCTAAAACGACGATCATCCAAATTAGCCTGCTTACCAGTGACGACACAGGCAGAGAGGTGAAAATGAAAAGGTCACTAGAAACGTGGCTACCGCCCAAACGCCAATCGCACCAATGCCAGTGCCGGCACACGCCATTGTTGCGTCGGCCAATTGTGCTTGCCACAAACCACGAAAGATTCATAGGCGATGCAGTTCTTTTGTTATGATCGACCAAGTATTAACGGTTGTAACGAACAAAGCCTTCAACTATTGAACTATTGAAGATCCTCACACAAAATTTGACGAAGGGTGACGAGCGCAACTGATGATTGGACTAGGGGTATTCGGCAGGATTTGAAACGATCCCGAGTATGAACGAAGGGATTGTAGGAATGAACATACAGTACTTGGTCGCCTAGCAAGTTGAGGAAATGCGATGACTTTGACAATCGCTCATCAGATATTGCTGAAGGTTTCAACATTTCACACTTCCATAATTAACACGCACGAGGATGAAATGTATGCCAACTGTGACAAAGAAGCGCTGGTTGACTGCCAATCAATATTGACAGGCAGCACTGACTGGACAAGCTCTGGGGTAAGCGGCTGGAAGGATTGGTAACTTCTACACGCAGGTCGACCACAGAGACGAAACCAGGATGGAACGAGAGTTGAGCACTAAGAACGGTTCTGATACCAAATGGGGCAATGGTGGTCCGGAAATCGATGCAGCGCGGCGCCCGGGATGGTACGCTTGACCGAGTGTTAGAAAGACACCCCATCTCGGCCGGGCGCGTGGGAGTCCCGGCGCCGGAAAATGACTTCTGCGTGAGTTGGGGCTAAGGTCGCGACGCACAAACACTACCGCCTTGTTCGGCGAACTTAATGCACGATCCATTGAGATGAGAGGGGAGATATTTTTGAGCGGAAAGGGCACGGTCGTTGAGCGCCAGGGGATAGAACACGAGGGAACATGCAATTGTCTTCGATGCCATCGACACAGGCAAATGAGACCCCACGAAAGCCATGTCGAGACAGCAGGGATGGAGGTTCATGGCAAGACCGCCTGTAAGTGCTCTGTATTTTGGGTACGTGCCTGAAGATACCAATCTATCGACCGTTTGACCACGGGGCGATCCACGATCATCCTGGTGCATGGCCAAGCCTTCTAGCACACACACACGCACACACAACACACCACACACACTCATGGATCTCACTCACACCCACGCCCAGAGTGCTTGAGATGCGCAGTCCAGTTTATTCCACTCCCCCCCGGAACAAATGCAGACATGCAAGCCGCCCTTCCCCTGCTCGAGATCACCACGAGAGTCGTCACAGCATTTCCTCTATGAGTGGATACATGACTGCCGGAACAAATGCTCGACAGAAACTCAAGAGGTTAGACCCATCGAGCGGCTTCAGGGAACCTCCCACCAGTATTCTCGGGCCCCTGCCCTTGTTTATCGTCTCCTTCGCGACCCTGTTCCGTTGCCAACGATTCCCTTCAATCCCAGGATTCGATGCACCGGTAGTGCCCCACTTCCAATTTGTGACAGCTGCGCTCGAAAGGTCCTTTTGGAGGGGGCGTGAACACATGAAAACAAGTCTACGGCCCTCAGATCTGATAGACGGGTCTCCTCCACCCTTTGACAGGTTGCTTTCCCACACCAAAGACTTACTTAAGTTCCCAAGCCCCCGACTATTTCGCATTTAGCAAGAGCTTCTAAACAACTCTTCGTATCGAACACGACTTTAAAACACCAACAGGCTTACATTAATTCACACCGGTGCCTTATTCTTCTCAACCTTTTAATACAAACGGCATTCACCAGATCGACACTCTACTTGTCTTAATAAACTGGTCACCGCCGGCTCAGCTGCTTCTATTTCGTCTACAAGCAAAGCCTGAATAATCCAGAGACAACTTGCAAATGCATACCACAACTGCATCTTTTATGCCTAGCCACTACACGCAACAAGAAACCCGCCGCAATTTATATTCACCACCTTCGCCCCCAATGGAGGAACAAAAGTGCTCTCTGCCCTCGATCTCAAATCTTTTGGGTCTGGCCGACGCCGGCTCACCCACTAGCGAGTCCTCGCCTACTTCACGACAGCATTCTCCTCGATTTGAAGGTTAGTTTCTTACAACATCATATGACCACAAGCACGGTTGACTTATCATTACATAGTTGCTCCTTCACACAGCCGAGGTGGATCAGAATGGGCCAGGTCATCGCATCGAGGCCTTCCCCCAACACCGCCTATGAGCACAGACACCTCATTCGATAGTTACAGCTCTCCCCCAAGGAAGCACTCTAGCCAGCCATACCCAGGTGCCGCTCCAAGAGCATACTATTACGAGACTACCCCTCCACTAGAAGCCGATGCACAACGTCAGGCACCGGTGACAGCTATTCCTCGAGCAACACCTCCCGCCCCAGCTCCCTATACTCAGCAGCCTCATGCCCCGACTTACGCCAACCCTCCACCAGTGGGCGCCTACTACCAGGCACAGGCGCCTCCTTCCACCGCCCAAGCTCCAGAGCTTAACCCATACTACCAGCGACCTCTTCCTCAAGCATATCCTCCCCCAGTAACCATGCCAGCACCTGCTCCATCAGGCTCAAACCCCTGGCAACATCACCACTACCTCAACCCAACCGGTGCTGCAGCTTTCCCACAAAGCCAGGATCGATATATCTGCCCGACTTGCAACAAGGCCTTCAGCCGACCCAGCAGTCTCAGGATCCACAGCCACTCCCACACCGGAGAGAAACCTTTCAAGTGCCCACATGCCGGCTGCGGTAAGGCTTTTAGCGTACGCAGCAACATGAAGCGTCACGAGAGGGGCTGCCACAGCTTCGAGTTCAATGGATCGGTGATTAGAGGATGAGGGATTTATCTCCAAACGATGAGATGGTTATACGAAGAGGGACGAATTTGAAGGCACGGTCGGGACGAGCGCTGTTTCGACTCGATCTCAACGAATCTGATCTACGATGTGTCATGGGAACACTTTGTAGACCTGTGTATAAGGACTTACTGGCTTGGCGTCGCGGATAACTGGGGAAAAGCGGAAGGAATGGAAAATCCACTTTCCTTCATGGCGATAGTTTGTATTAACGGAAGTACGGTGTATTATGTTTTTTTTTTTTTTTTTTTTTTTTTCATCATTTGTCACTATTTATCGGCGGAACTTGTCAATTATTTGTTGGAAGGAGCTGTGGTCATTTTAGACGGCGCAGAGGTGGAAACTGGCTCGAGAACCTAGCGAAGCATCTTGCACGGCGTTTATTTTTATTACTTTTCTCAAGAGGATGGATCGACTTTGAAGTCGATGGAAGGTAGTCGGAACTGGGCTTGCCAAAAGCAAGACAAGGGAGGCCTTGAAGCCTTGAATATCCAAATATCATAAGATTGAAAGATACTATATTTGCTCCTCCAACGTGATTGACAAGGCTATTCTAGGTGCATGTAACCTTGTTACAATGCAGTAAATTAGCTCGGGCGAATGCTTTACCGATTTTTCTGATGTCAACGTACATTGGCCAATGAGGCGACGAGGAGGTGACCGAAACGGGGAGAGTCGCACAGCATGGATAACGGTAATGTGCGGCAATAGCACCGGCTGATAGATGAGATGGGAAAATAGCCAAGGGAAGGAGAATCTAGATGGAATTGGGAAGTTTAGATAAGATCAGGCAGGACTTGAGCAGGTTGAATTGAATTGTGTGTTGGTTACCTACGTTGGCCTGTCAAGTCAACTTTCAAATATCAGGTATCTAATCCAGAAAGTGTTGGTTTGGGAGTCAGACACCACGAGAGGAGAGGAGTGGATCATGAGTTGGCCACGAGGGAGGAACAAAGTGCCAACGTAAACAGTAACTATGGGTGCTATGCTGACCGCTGAAGCAATGACCAGGAGACCTCCATCCCTGGTTATTGGGACTTGAACTTGGACTAGGACTGGAACCAGAAGCGAATAACTCTAAAAGAATCATTTACAATAGACTTGGAATACTGTACTTTGGTACAGCAGTTCTGCATTTGCATTTGCATCGACAAGGCAAGGCAAGGTAAGGGTCTTTGACGCATGAACGGGTCATGTCTCATTCATTCAAAAAAGGTATCCATCCTGTCGAGCGAAGTGACGTCGTTGACTCGCGCGGGTGGTTTGATTTGTTTACCCTATCATTACAATGCAACCTCGCATTACGGATACTACACAGTTGAAGAAGATCCCGCCCCCCTGGGTGAGCCTGCATCCCAGTAGGACGGCACAGCACAAGGTCCGATTACGAAAAAACAAAATAACAAATAAATAAAAAAAAGATGCCCCTAGAGATTGGGTCCCTTTGCTGACGGAAGAGTGATGGCGGAACATGAACTTGACCAGAAGAGTCGCAGGTCACCCAAAATGGGAACGCAGTGGTAGGGGTAAACCTGGGGTTGTGTGTTACTCATGCTCATGTCAAGACTGGGCAGACCGGTTTGGGTGGTTACTCCGCCGTCCTGGTGTCTTAGGACACTTCGACATCAGTGACGGACATGGGCAAGGTATTTGACGGACAAGGACAAGGGCAGAATGATCGACTGGTTGGATCTTTGACAGGGCCTAGATATTACTGTACTATGCATGACCGACCGGTACGGTACGTACTATAGATACATCATATTTTAATATTATTTTGAGTAACTCGCAGTAAATTGCGTGGGAGGAGACAAGGAGAATAGTAATCATGGACGTAAGCGAGGTGATATGATATAGGAGATGCGCAATTAATTAATTAATTGACTGATTAATTAATGATAGATCTATCTTTGTCGCCTTATGTGTTGTACCTACCTAGGCAAAAGGGTAAAACGTCCATCTCGCCTGAGACACTCGGCTGGCTGGCTGGCGTTGATTCACTAGCATCGGAAGAAATATTCAATCTTTAGTTAACCTTTGAATTGAGCTCGGCTGGGCTCGACTTGGGGGAATTGAGTAAGGGGCCACGAGGAGGATTCCTAACAAAGCAAAGCGCAGATCTGTTAGTGGAATGTCAACGCTAACTTCTGTCACTGAGATGAGATGGACTTGGTCTTACAGTGGCACAGACTCCAGTACCGTAGTGAAGGGGCCGACCACGGATGGAATCTTTGACGATAATCAATTAGCGGTTTGATACTAGCTAATGTAAGAATAGCCTTCTTGTTTACGTGCTTTGGATGGGGACGGAAGAGGCTGAAGCCGACGCGACCACTCAGGAGTCAAGTTAGGCTGGCCTGGCCTGGCCTGACATGTTCTGATCTGATCTGACGATAGCCTCAACCTAAGCCCTTTTTTTTTTTTTACCCTCTGTCTCTCTTCAACTAGACCGAGCGCCCCGTGTGTACGCGCACGCGCAAAGCACGTGTCACCCAACAGACTTGTACACTCAGTGCACATAAATAACACGGCAAATCCGGAATTACATAAACATGCAAAAAGGGAAATGCTGTAGAAACTTGTTTTTCTTCTTTCATGCTTCTACGCTTTGACTCTACTCATGGTTCCTTTGGGAAAGCGCTGACTATAGCACGACGGAGATATTTGTTTGAAGGGGGATCCCATCGACAGCCACGTTCTCTCCCATGTGGTTTTTAATTCCCCTGGCTACGACGGGAGGGAGCGGGGAACTCGACTCGAACTGTGACGGTTGAATTGTAACGGGCGCAAGGGGGAAGAGGCCTAATGAATTGAAAGAGTGATGACAAGACATGGTGGCTCTACTGCACTGTACCTCGGATCCCGACAGTGAGGATTAACGCCCGGACGTTTGATAATAGTCGCACTCCTCCCCTCCCCCAGCAACAGCAGCCCCAGCCCGGCTCCGAGGGCGCTTCTAGAGATTTCAAGGGTGCTTGGCAGGGTGGCTTTAGCGACTGCACGCTAAACCGCAATGGATGAATAATTCAAGGTAGGGTGTGTGGAAGCCCGTGCTAGGTTGCGCTCGTGCTTGTGCTTGGGTGCTCAGGGTAGATCCTGATCATGATCCCTTGCTGGGAGATCCCCGCCCCGCGCCGCTGGGCCACACCCCTCCATGTTTTCTCACTGACTGCCGTAGCGTAGCGTAACGTACTTATTGTAGGCTAGTTCAGTCCATAAACGGGCAGAGAAGCGATGACATTGGACCTAACACATGGTCTATCAGGATGAAGCTTGTTCGTTAGGTAGGTAGCACTCAACACAACGACAACAACACCAACAAACTCACGATATCCATGCTTTGTTTATGGTCTTTGCTTTGATTAAAGATGGGTTCTTTGTTATTGCAGAGAGAAGATCTCTCTCAAGTTGGCCGACTCTTCCATTTGGAATACGTACCTACCTAATTAACAAAGCTCCGAGGTAGCGTAATTACGATAGATGATCTCTCTCGCCCTATAGTCCGGATGAGATATGGAAGGGCATCCCTACCTTTAACTTATCATCTATCGTATTACATCGTATCGTACCTGCCTGACTACCTACCTAGTAATCCAATCCAATCGGCCAACAATTTTTTATTTTAATTTTTTTTTATGTCTTAGAGTAAAGAAGGGGAAGGTGCGAAGGACCCGTCATTCCATCCCATCTATGATGTCGGGTTTACCGATGTTAGTCCGTCAAGATCTGCTCACCTCACATCACGCGACTTCACCACCAACCAAATCCATCCCATCCCATCTTATCCCATCCTATCCGACCCGGATGCATGTACTGGAAACTATTACTGGATATCTCATTAAAGCATCGTCGTCATCATCATCGTACTCGCTGCGCCGCACGCATGGACCAACTTTTACACAACTGCCGGGACTTGTCAAACTTGATTCTGCCCTCTCTCGTCTGGCTTTTCTTTTTCCCTTCCCCTGAGATCGCCCACTGATACTCTGATTGCTGCGTCTCATCTCGCGGCCTCTTGGCGTCCCGATGGCGGCGATGGAAGCGCAATCATGTAATATGGGAGGAGCATCGCTCCATTCATTCTCCATTGCCCACCCGCGATGGTACTGCAACGGCGGATACCAACAAGGAACTTCCTCGCCTCGCTTCGTTTTGAGTCAGGAAACCGTTGCATCGTATCTTCACCGTCTTTACATGGCACTATGACTTAGTAGATGTCCCAAGTCAGTTAAGCCTTGTCTTGTGTCAGCTGTCATATTGCATTCGAGTCAAGTTTGGGCGATTCGATCGTCCCCTTTTGGTCTGGTAGACGGACGAAAAGAGAACGCCACTATTAAGTGGATATGACTTGTCACGGCAGTTGAAAACGAATCAAGTCCAGCTAACATATCGTTCATGCTTCGATTCAAACACTGTAGCAGCTAATCATCAACTTGGGATGTTGACTGATATGGGGCATCAAAACAGTTACAGTTACAGTTACAGTACCACCCGCGGGAACGATCATCTGCAAGGCTGCGGGCATCTTATGGGAGATGTGACACAAGGTCTTATTTCATTCCCTGTTGTACATGGTCGATCTACCCATTCTCCTGGAAACGATATGGGTTATCTTCGGGCGACCTTCTGTATGCGCACAAGGATGTCCCGCGGAACAAGCACAATGGTCACCGTGAGGCCAATCCACAACCCCTCCGTTCGTTCTTTAACCCAACCCGAACCCTTGATCCATCCCGTACCTCAAACACTCCGAGATCACAGCTGAGGCGTTGAGGGTGGCATATCGATGGGGTATGTGCCCAACGGAAAACTCCGCTCTCCCTTTCCTCTCAAGGTTTTGCCGTCGGCCAATTGGATATCCACTTGTCTACTCTGTCTGCACCGTTGCGTTGCGTTGACTAGAGGGTCATTCATCCGTTCTATCAATCAAGGATACTGATCGACAAAGACCCTGTTCCACGAGGGTTTCCATCTCTTCCCTGTTACCATGCAAACGTTAAGCTCCGCCTAAGCCCACATTGCCCGGGCTATCATACAGCCCTTACTCGAAGCAACTACTTGTCCGCGATCCCTATTTGCTTTTGCCGCCTAACCGAGTATTATCCTAACGTTCCCCAGCTTCAATCTGACCAGGCTGCCAACTTTCTGCGGCAAACTGACTCAGGAGAGGCAAAAGAAACTTTGAGGATGCAGCATCATACATGCAAGACGTGCTCACTAGACAGGCCTGACAGGGTCGTGGCCAGGCTCCTCGACACTCCGTGATCACTTTGCCTCAGGTCATGTCACATTGCAAGTATCGTAAAGTGCACATTGAGTTCACTGAGCCAAGCTTTCTCTCGTACAGCCATGGAGTGTTGCCAGCACAGGAAATGAGTTCTTCAGCATCCCACGCCCTACTGGGTCAGTCAGACTGGAAACAGTGTACGTAGAAATCACCCAACTCCTTTTCGGTCACGTTGCCGTGTCTGGCCCTGACGACAACGGGATCGACTTCGGGAATCGATAGAGGTCAGCTGAAGAACGGTGGAAACTGAACATCACTCAATCTCATCAGCTTCGGTTCCCTCTTGTCGGTGTTGTACTAAGAACTAGTCTTGATCGGTTTCGTTCAGACGCTGTAGGTGTCGAAAGTCTCATTAGTTCGTCATGCTGTTGATGGATCTCCAATCATACCATCTAGCAAGGGCCAGATGGCATGTCGTTACTGTTTGTTGCTTGAATGTGTACGTACTCTTTCGCCCGTTGACATGCTTTATCATCTTCACATAAGCAGATTCCACACAGCCTGTGCTCCCCAAAAAGCAAAAAAGAAACACTAAGCCCTGGCTCACTAAAGGCCCACGCCGAACCGAAGCGTCTCAGGTCTCGGGAGCAGGGGCCAGCTTCTGGTCAAGCGCCCATCGCTTCAAAAGCAAGAAAGCCCGAAATGTAAAGACAAGACGCGATGCTACGCTGCGCCAAAAGTGACAGATAACCCCTGATCAACGCCGTATACTGCGATCGTCGTCTAGGGCCCTCGTTGGACGCTGTACGTTATACATAGTAGGGAGTATTAGCGGACGAGTTTAAGGGGCAGAAGGCAAAGAAGCAAGCAACTACGCAGTGCCTCGCTAGAACTGACCAATTTACTTGGTCTCTCTCAGTACCTCTTCTACACAGTCACGCTCTCCTCCTGTTACCTACCCTACCCCAAGAGATGCTCCAGAACCCTTGCGGAAATTTGACCCCAGAGAAGCAAACTGCGCGTACTGACAGACACACAGCACAAGCCGCAACTAAAAGCTCGGACTATTACCTAAATGTCTTTATCCCGAGGCTCTTTTTGCTTTTTGGTGAGGTTGCTGAAGGGAATGTTTTGTTTCATTTTGCGGGAGACATGGCTGCTCTAGACAATTCCTACCAGCCTCCCTTTCTTATTTTCTTATTTTCTTTTTATTTCCCTTTTCGTTAACCGAGTTTAATATTTTAAACTATTGTCTCGGTTAGGTGTTTCCTCGTATCAGACGGGACAACTTCCGTTGTTTCGAATTGAAACCAGCTTCGCAGCCTCATTCCTAATCGTTTCGAACGCCAAAAAAAAAAGCTTCGCCGAAGACTATCGTGAGGCATTATAGACTTAGGAAATGCTAGTTTGTTAGTTGTTGACATTTAGATACGTAAAGTGGATTAGTATTCTAAGTCGCGATTGGGTGCTTAGACCTATCTGCACTGGCGTTTTATGTCTCGTGTTAATAAGGCGATCGCCGCTACTAGTCGGCACAGGCGCTGTAGATTGTTTGTGATATAGAATTTTAGCTGCATAGTTACAGGTGACGGGACTCAAGAGCTCTAGACCGGCTCACCGGTCGAAGACGTATGGACCACGTACGATTGTCATGATCTGAGGGCGTCAATTAAGTGATGGTCGGTGCTATCGAATGCGGTATGTGCTCTTGACTGCTCCCAACTGAGACTTCAGCAATTCAGCTTGGCTACATGTTCAGCTGAGAAGTAAGTTGTCGCAAGCAATTCCGAGAAGGACTTGGACATCGCCAACGTAAGCTGAAGGAAGGGTCTAAGCTCAAGGAAAGGTCTTAGCTTGATGAGAGGCGTTCACGGTCATATCCTGCTGAGGACGACGTGAGTGAGGAGCGAGTATGACTCAGACCATTGGACAAAATGCATTAGAGATATGTTGTGAGCATGAGTAGCTGAACTTGAGTCTTCTCAATGGGTGCGATGCCTTGGCCAACTTACGCAAAAGGACTGGCAATGATGTAGGAGGATAACAGTATTGAGAAGTATCTGTGGTATCTTGTCTCAATTCAATACACCTTTCTACTAGACCGATCGAATTGTATGATATCTGATTTTGTTTTACCTTAAACAGATACCCAAGTTAAATTGTATGACATACTGTGTCTTCCTGCAGCGTTTGTCGTCGGTTGAAGCCATGATCTGGGGATGTCTACAGCTATGTCACTCGTTTGTTGTCCTCCAACAACCACTCCAGAATTGTAATACGAGACCTCTTTATCTAATTATTAGCATCTTATTACTTCTAGAGTCAGAAAATACAAGCTTTTCACTGGGTAAAGTGACTAAGACGTCTGCTAGGCTTGCATTATGGTGTGCTGAGCTACCCTGAACCACAGCGCAGGACACAGCGACATCAGCGACGCTCAACCGATAGATCCCATCGACTATCCAGAGTCCCGGTATAGTGTCTCGGGTATTTGAAGTGTATTTATGCTTGAATAGTTCATCTGGAGAGCCGTGTGATGTATTGGAATGCGCGACTGTGTCTGGCACGAAGTCACGTCAAGGAAGAAGGAACTGAGTTCAAATGCGGAAGCTGGGTAGATTTTGCCTGTAACTTGATTCGTATCTAGTATAACACTGGGGTTATGAGTTACCAATCGTGTTTCTGAATTGGAAGCCCTTGGATTTGGCCAAGGTAGATGACTAGATGTATGTGTATAGGAAGCCAAACCCCATCAGTAAGAACGCGTTGTGGAAAGGTATGAGGGTAAAGAGAAAAAGGATTAGACCAAGAGATGTAACGGTTATAAAGTGGTATACTTATCCCAAATGTAGTCCACAAACTAACCTCTGTTATCAGTGGGCGCCCATGGCCTCTACCTGCAGCGTGGCAGCCAGGGACTAAACAATGACTTCGCACGAATACTGACATGATAGCAAGTAAACAGGGGCTTGGGCCCGAGACGGGTAAAGAATATAATAAGATGAAACTTATGTTTGGGATGAGAGGAATAGTGGTAGGTATACCTCTGATGGGAGATGCGGAATACGTAGCAGTGGATGAATCCACAATTCGGTGAATCGAGAAAGACGAAGGATCACTATCGAGAAACAGACTACAGACGCACATAATGAGGAGAGTGGTAATGAAATCTATCCCGTTGGCTATATGGTCGTCGCTCGTTCGAACGACTGCCGAGTGTACAGCCCAGAGCTGTGCTAGACTATAGCGTACCTCAAGAGGAACGAATCTACAGCGACCTAATGGGTACAACAGATGATCCAAGTACACGGTACATTAAGGTCACAAGTTTACAAACTCTGGCCCGGCTTCCGGACTACTGGACAGGCAACAATCTTGACAAACAGTCTCGCGTCCTTCGCGAAAACGTTCGTACAATACTATCATGGTTACAAACCTGGGATATGTTGTGGCAGCTGTAGTAACTGACGTAAAGTAAAGACTGCCAAAGGAATGTAGTTTCTTACAAGAACATGAACTTCAAATAGTAGCGGATGTAATCGCAACTTCGTCTCGAAAGGGCAAACACGGGAGGCGGAGATTGACGGCGTTGTACAGCCTGATACCTCATGCAAAAGATAATCCACAGAGCATATATATGTATATTTGCAATGTAAACTCCATTCATCTTGTGAATAGTAGAGTGACTATAATGGCTATACGGCTACACGGCTACATGGCTACAGCCCCTCACTGAAACAAATCAGGAATGGCATAGTCGTTGGAAGGGAATGTCAACCCAGCTGATATATGAAGCCAGCTTGAGAGAAAGATAAGTAAATGGAGTGACCGAAATAGTCTCGATAAAACTAGTAATCATACATAGCCCCAAGCTGGACGTTCTATTCAACGACATCGACTCGATTCTACGTCGGGCAAAGAACAGGCCATGATCCACGGGATATAAATTTCCGGGGACCATATAGAGGCCGGATCAGGCAGCTTGTCTTGAGCAAGTTCTTGTCGGTCCAAGATGCGATCAGGCTTCCAAAACCATAGCGACAGCGACATCAGCGTTCGCCGATTAGTATTTATACAATAACCTGGAGTAAGCTGTACTTCGATCGTCGACAACCCAGGAAGGTGAATACGTGACTTGCTGGGAGAATGAACCTGAAATATTAGCCACAGTTCGAAGATAAGAGGTTGAGGATGCGCCTTGGAACCCTTATGCAACGGTTAACTTCACCCTTGGATAGCTCCAAATGGATCAGAGGTATGAATTCCCTCTGAACAAAGTCATGATCTTCTTCTGTAAGTGGCATCAGGTTAGAGCTAAAGTTTATGTGTCCCTCATCAAGCTTTCTCGTCTTGTGACTGCATACACTTATCTCGGTTGTCGGCGTTGAGAAGACGATACACAAAGGCGAAAACATACCAAGGATGAGGATTGGGTGGTATAAGACGAAGCAGTTACATCAAAAGCCACGCGAATGTCTGCTATACGCGCGAAGAACATGGTAAAACATCAGCGTCCTGTATGTGAGTGATCCATGTGGCTGTGGCTGCTTCTAGTTGTACCCGGCTCAGCGAGGGATGAGATTTCAATACCGTATGACAATTTTGACAAGTTGTGCAACAAGAAGGAATGTGGTCATGCTCAAAGTAATCGGCGCTGAGTAGATGCTGTGTTGAAGGAGCTGAATCCCTTCACAGCGTTTGCTTCACTCCTGGTTAATATGTGGAGGAGATTCTCGTCAGCGTAGAGTAACACATTGTACAACTCTAGCACCAAACGCCTTGTATAGGAGATGCTGTCACACAGCAGCTCCCAGTGGCGGATCTACGGATGATTGCTAAGCCCAGTAGAGGACGAAGTTTATGGGCGTGCAGAACAGAACAAGGGTGGTATTACTTGCAGCGGCAAGCTGCATTAGACATGGATGATCCTTTGCCTGTCCTCGTGCCACTTGATGCAACGCAGATTGAAAACAGGCAAAATTTGAACGGGAACAAGACCCTTAGGGTGAAAGTGAACCCAAGGCATGGCGGCCTCCTGGTTCTGGGTGATGCATATGAAGGCGGGGGAGGCGCAGACAGAGATACGGCAAAGTTCCGAGGTTAAAGATGACATATGATCTAGGCTGTAATTGCAAGTATACATATGGGATCTCCATCAAGAAATAGACGTCATGTTGAGTGAGGCTGAAGAGAAGATGCAGGTCAGCGGGAGATGCATTATGCAGATGCAGATGCGCCTATCTATCTGCATGCACTATAAGTTAGAGGAGATGCATCTACATCAGTGAATCAAGAAAATGAATGGACAAAAAGAGAGATGGACTATTGTCGCAGTTACAGTTTATCCTTTTTTTCCCCTTTCTTGGTGTACCAGATGATTGACTGATTATCAGGGATGGGTGTTTCGTTTGGCGCGCGCCACAGATATCACCCAATAACCGGGGGGGCTTATGTTTCGGGGAAGCTGGATGCCGATTCCCGGATCGACGGAGCAGAATCGATGCAAGGAAGAGAGAAGGAAAGGATAAATTGTTTCTTTTTTATCTGGGTATGAGACATAAGTATGTGGATTGTGTGATGATGATGAGTTTCAAGCTGAGTCAAGGCTTATGCACTACCAAGCTTAGGTCATGTCGGCATTCATTTTGGAAGTAGGTAATGGAATAGTTAGGGTAGAGTAGACTTGCAGAGATGGGAATTTGCTAGTATTGATTGATACTGGGAAATTAAAGTACATGCATCAAAAGTGAGTGGAGAGACGAGGGATACACGTGCGCATGACATTCATTACCTAGTCTAGCACCTACCGATTTGGGTAGGGCTGATGGTGTAGACAAAATGTATACACTTTATTTATCCCTCATACTCAGTTTGTTTCTGTTATACTTATATTATGTTCATGGCTGGTCTGATAAATGTCCCGCGGCACCTCAACTCTGATCCCCGGACACCAACTAACTTGTGGTTCATTCATGGTGATGGGGACATGGATCACATACTGGGATAAACCCTACATCTTTTATGGTCAGCAGAGGCATAATGAAACGAGGCACAGAAACTTAACATCATGCACAAGAATCTGCCAAAGGAACCGGTCAATATGACTAGATCTTAGGCCAGATTAGTATAGACATGGAAGTTGTACTGTACTGTACTTACATAGACGGCTCTTGATCCGAGTTCCCGGAAATGGTCTTTCCATCTTTCCGTCTCTTATGTCGTATGTTTGATTACCTCTAATCATGGTTGAGAGTTGCCGAAATAGACTGTATCACGATTAATCTTCTGACCAAATTTGACCCGACATTCTGATCTTCTGCTGGAGACCAAGTGAGACTCTCTTTTCTTTTCCTCGTTTACCTGATAAAAAGAAGCCACTCTTTTCTTTTGTCTGCAGTAGTTTCCTCTTTCCGTCTCTTTTCTTTTTCTTTCTTTCCTTCCTCCCCCTTCAACTCCTCTCCTCCTCTTCTCATCGAGATCTCGTACGGTTAATAATCTGGTTTGAAGTCCAGGTACTCACTCTCAAACATATCTCACCGACCCTTGGTGACCACGGCTAAAGGTGTTGATACTGTTACAGTACATCGCAGTACGTACCCGACCAGGCTTGAAAGCAGGCCCGTCACCCAAGCATAACAGTTCTTACATTGATCCTGTCGGCGTTTTATTTTGCTTCTTCTTTCGCTATATTGTCTCTTTCTTATCTGCCGTCCCTCAGCCGATTGAAAAGAGGCAGGACAGGCGACTTTAAAAAAAAAAAAAAGCAAAGAAATAAGTTCTTTGACCTTTTGTGATCGTCATTTTTAATGACAGGGAGCTGCTCCAATTAGCGCGCGCTACCAATCGCATGCGCTGGGACGTTTAAGAGCTCCTCCAGCTCCATCCGCTGAGCTTCGGGTCCGTTCTGTCGGTAACTTACAGCATTTGTCTGCTGATAATCATTATTTATCAATCAATCGATCAGTCGAGAGTTTGTTTGAGTCTTGTTCGACCGCGGCTTAATCAATTGATTGTTGAATCAATCAATTGCACGTGCAACTCTAACTCAAGGTAGGTACCTCTTACCTTCCTTCCCTACCTTCCCGCAAATTGTGCAACCACCTCTCACTTATCCTCCTTCCCCATCTCATCCACGGGCTTCCCCCCATCTTACCTTCCCTTATCCTTATCCCCCTCCCGCTCTCTAATCACGCTACCTTACTCAAGACAGTGGAGGTTAGTTCTTTTCTTATTCAACACCATCACCTAATTACAGCAAAGACTGAGACTACTTTACCTTCATGTCCAAATACTTATTCATCGGCCATAGCTAATATTAAAGCTTGTCAACTTTCAGGCTCCATCGCATCACATCGCATCGCTTTGCTTCGACACCTTACCATCAAAGAAATCATCTTCCCAGGCCTTTTGGGTCGCAATTCTCATGTAAACACCCTCGTCAAATCATCCCTGCTCTTTTCACCGAAAACTGCCTACCCACGAAACGATACGTACCTATACATCACAGCTGCTTCGAGTTCGAGTTCGAGTCCAGTCCGAGTCCCCCACCCTCCACATCCAGAGTCCAAGCCCAAGCCCAACTCCCGTCTTCTTAGGTTCCTCCCCCGATTCTCCAATCACGCTTCTTCCGTCTATTCCCCAAAAGAGACCCAACTCCCTCTACCGCTTTCTTTCCCTCTCCTCCTCTTCTCTTGGGTGCTCCGAGGTCTGGGAGCCTCCAGATATACTACTACAAGCTACCCCGAAATCATCAATCTCAACTCGATCCGAGCCGACAAGTATCCACCATACAACCTCCAGCTCCATCCAGCTTTACAATAACTCCACCTTAAACCTACACCGATGATGCTCATGATCGTATTGGTCTCGATATCATGATGCTCTGCGCACCACAGCACTCGTCTATTCTATCATCGTCGCATCTGATATCATCCTCACTTACGCCGTCGTTGTCATTCCCGAATACCTTCTTCTCTCGCAGTCGTTCTTATACACCTTCTTGCCTCTCCGATATATATCGTTACCGACACAGTTTCCTTCGAGCTGTCGCCTCGGCAGGCACTCTCCGGCCCATCGGCCACTTTCCATTCAACATAGTCCATGTCACGAGTCGTCGCAGACGTTCTATACACCAAACGAATCTCGCCCCGCCCACCTGCTCGACCCGTATCGCATCTTCAACCCACTTTCTGTCTTGCGACGATTCCGAAAGCCAAAACCTCTACGTGACCCCCCGAACATCGATCCCAGCCGCCTAGTTTGCGATTCGCTTGGTCTCCTCACGCCATAGCTAGCAGCCCTTCCAGCTGCTGCCCGCCATGTCTTCACAGGCTGTCCCGGACACACAGCTAGGGCTCACCAACGAGGAGATCCAGCTGCTTCGCCAAGGGCAGGCGGCACTGGGAGGGGGGTCCAGCAGCTCGCGCGCCGCCAGTCGCGCCAGTAGCCAAGGCCTTCTACTACTTGATAGCTCCTCACTCTCTGCGCTAGGTCGTTACTTTGACCATCTCATGGCCAGTATCGAGCAGCGTATCAACTACCTGAGTCATGAAGCGCAGCGCTTCACTCAACTACAGTACGACGAAGCCGATGGAATCATTGGCGGTGCTGATGCTGAAATTGCTCGCTACACTGAGATTCTCCAGCAGTTGGATGAGCTTGAGGTGGATTTTGATCGTATCGCTCACATCAAGGAAATTGTCAAGGGTTACAGGTCAAGAGTTGAAAGCTTAGAACGGGACCTCGAGAGTAGTGGTAGCTCCAGCCGACATCATTCTCATCGACACTCATCGTCGCACCATTCTTCGTCCCATCGCAGCCATGGCCACTCCCACCGTCATAGCAGCTCTCACCGCTCACGGCATTGAAGAGCCACCCTCCCTCCCCATCATTAACAGAGCATGGTCAAAGACCACTCATTTGCAATTCTTGGTACAGTAAAACAAAGTTTAAAAAGACGAAAAGTTTCGAAAAAAGAAAGATGGGAAAATGTGTTGGAAAAAGAGATAAAGTCCCGCGCGGGTTATACAGGACCGCCGTGCTCATTCTAAACCGTGCTAATGATTCCGCTCGGGCTGAATCTTGTATCATGATGGAACAAAGATCAGGCAGGGCGCCTGGAACGTGGGAATTTGGGAAGATTGATAAGCCTCGCGGCTACAATACGCTACGCTACGTCTACGCAAGATGGAATTGGCCTCGCGGCCTGGTCTATTTTAATGTTTTTTGTCATCATTTATGTTCTTGTTACTTGGGTTGGATTGGTGCTGCTCGGCGTTGAATAGCGCCTGTCTTTGGTTATCTGTATGCATATGCGCTTGTTTTTACTTTTGGTGGATTGCTTCAGTCTTTTTTTTCTTCCACCTTATTCAGACAAACCTAGTCTTAAAGCTTGCGCACGGAGAAAATACCCCCTTGGATCTTGTCTAGCATTGCAAATATTTATCACGGCATTTTGCTTCGTTTCTTGAGACTGCCGTTAAACCCACTCTTATTCTCATGATGTGATGTCAACTATAGAAGGCATGGATGTCGCTGCCAATATTGGTGCTTGACATAAAGCCTCTCACCACAACCTCACTCTTTTGGACCGCCTTAACTCGTGTCACTGCGCAGTTGAACGCCTTGTCTGCACGACTGGTTCTGGGGTGCAGCACTGAACACGCATATGCAAGGTGGGATAAAGCATTGAATATTGGGGGAGACGCAGTGATGCCCAACACTAAAGGCTGTCTAGTAATATATGCTGACGTGCGTGAGAGGAAAAGGCCCGGCATCGAAGCCGGATCAGAAATCTGATTTATGATCAAGTTTGAGAGTAACATTGACCGTTTTGTTTCATTGGGCTTGAAGAAATGAGGCTGGATGTGAATAATAGGCGTAGCTGTCGGGTTCGTGAGTTGGTGTAAGTTGGGTATGCATCCATTCTCATCATGATTAATTACCCAATGACGTTGATTTGTTTGAATAGACAAGGGTTCATCTGCACAAGATAATGCACTTTAACGGTTCACTATCTCATTGGATACTCGCCGAACCCATTATGCTGATACGTTCCTAGGAGGAGGAGCGTTGGGTTGTCTGACACTTGGGGGCCAAATCATTCTCAACTGGAGACATCAAATTATTTCCATGAGTATCATTGTCTTTTGTACAACGTCTAAAAGCAAACATAAGTTAAAGAACAATCCAATCCAAACCCCAAAGTGAATCCAATCGCAGACGTATAACGCCCCCATCATCAAATCAACTTAATCCTCCAATCAATCATTCATGATAACAATGTCAGAACACACTTGTCCATAAGAAACAAGCACTTCGACAGAGCATTCATTAAAATAAAGAAGAACCCATTCCATGCAAGTCATGCCATGATCCCTTTGTGTTTCGCGCCAAAAACGCCCATAAGTGTTTTCCATGTTTCGTTTCCAAACCCTCACATATGAGGGAGGAAGAATGTGCAAGGGGAATCAAAACGAAAGATAAAAGAGGTATGTAAGAGTAACGCAAACCCTGGAAAAGCAATGTCATCATGCTCGCCTCTAATGCGTAAAAAAAAAAAAAACCGTAAAAACACTACTCCTCTTTCATCATTACTTCTTTTATGCGACTGGTAACAGAGGCGGCCTACACCCGGGCAATACGTCGCTGTCGGACCAGGAAAGGACTCGGCATCTCGTCTCGCTCAGGGTCCCAGACAGCCACGGGTTCGTCGCCACTTGACTTGCGCTCAGTGCCGATGCGATCTCGGAATGCCCTCTTAGGGCTCACGTTCTCGCCTGTGCTGGGCATGACAATGGCGCTCATAGGGCGGCCACCAGCCCGAGCTTGCTGAAGCTCGACAAGGGTACGGCCTCGAATGTTGTTCTTAGCTGCGACCTTGCTCAAGCCATCGTCCGAGTGGTTGTTCTTCCTGTTAAGGGAATTTTGACGAGTCAAGCCCCCTCCGTTGGAGTTGCTGCTCTCGGCCTGAAGGTTTGCGGCTGAGGGGATCTTGCTCAGTCGACGAGGAGACCTAGGAGCCTCGGACTGGGAAACCTGCTTGGAAACAAAGCCCGAGGTTGAAGGTTGAGACTTCAAGCGATTGATGGGAGCCGACTTCTGAGAAGTCAAAACAGGGCGCGTCTTAGAAGTGAAGGGGTTCTTGGAAGACTTGATGTTGCGGGTCGGCGATGGCATGACGTCGTCGTCCTCAGAATCGGACAGGGTGTCGCGGAGGTCCCAGCGAGAATTGTCAGCACTTCGGTTGGCATTAGCAGCGAAGATGTTGCCAGATGTGGCAGGCGCCTTGGTGTTTCCGTTGCGACGCGGTGAGAGAGAAAGCGACGCAATCGCGATAGGACTGGGCGAGTTCATCTCGATATCCATAGGCGTACCAGCAGGGTTGCCAACAAACATTGTTTGCGCACGGCCAAAAGGTGTGCGGGCCGTCTTCTTGGTCTCTCGAGGCGCTTCGGGGCTATCGATAGAGTACTCGGTGAGATCCGTTGTTGAGGGAAACTCGACTTCACTGCCGCCGATGGATGAGTGAGGGTAGTCGGACTTGCCCATCGATGTCGTATACTCATCCTCTCGACTGTTAGGTCTTGAGCTGGCGTATGATGCTGCCTTCTTCTGCAGTTCTGCTTCGACGCGTGCTTGGACCTCCTCTTCGAATCGGTTCTGGAGCTGCTCAATCTCTGCGTTGGCAAGACGGTCGATCTCGAGGCGCGCCTTGACCTCCCATTCTCTCCGTAGCGATGAGTCCAGCTCCTCTCGGATGAGTTCCTTCTCCCGTTCCATGTTGGCAAGTCTCTCGTTAAGGTCCCTTTCCTTCTTACGGAGGGCATCTTCCCTTAGGCGAATGGACTTGTTGAGGTCAACAACCTCCTTCTCCTTTCTCATCAGCTTAACCACTGGCAAGTTCAACAGCTCTGAAGTATCAGGTCGACGGTCAGGGTTCACGCGGAGGCAGTCCTTGATGACCTGGTAGAGCTCGGGAGAGTAGACATCGGGCAAGGCAGGAAACTTGCCCTCCTTGATCTTTTGCACTAATTGGAAGTGTGTCTTGGCGTTGAAAGGAGGTTCGCGTGCGCAGAGTTCGTAGATAATGCAGCCTAATGACCAGATATCGGACTTGAGGGTGTATTTCTCAGCGGCACAAATCTCAGGAGACATATAGAAAGGAGTGCCAACATAAGTGGAGGCAAAGTCGTGGGATTTGATCATCTTAGAGAGACCAAAGTCTCCGAGCTTGACAGAGTTGTCCTCACCGAGGAAGACTAAAGGTTGTTAGCCAATTGCATTACAAACAAGGAGTTTCTGGTTCATGTCTCACCATTTTCGGGTTTCAAATCGCGGTGTAGAATAGTCATAGTTCCAGCAGGAACCTTGGGTCCAGCAGCAGCATTTCCCTGCGTCAAGCCAAGAACATTGGAGCCGACCTCTGGGGGGTCGACACCATAGTGACACCGGTAGAGAGCCATGACCAGCTGGCTGAAGATGCTCCAGACAAAGCTTTCCTGAGCTCTCTGGCCCTTCAGCGCGAGGTCCTTGATAACACGACCTAGATCACCATTGCCACAGTACTCCATGTAGAGATGCAAGTCCTGGCTGACCTTGAGATGTTCTCGGTGGTAGTAAGCGACGATATTTGGGTGGCGCAGATGTGAGAGAATCTGGAATTCGGCGTGGAGCTGCTCGCGCTCCTTTTGGGACATGCGGAGGTAGGAGATCTCTTTACGGCACATGATGAAGCCGTCTGTCCTGCGGCGGACTTTGCGGATGATGCCAAACGAGCCATGGCCTAGAAGAAGACGGTGAGTTAGAACTAGCTCTCAATTGAAGGTACAAGTCGAACAAATTGAATAATGGCAATCGCAACGACTTCTCTTGTCTGGACAAACTCACCAATCTTCTCCAACGTTTCGTACTTGTCCTCAGAAGACATGATGAAGTTATTCACGGTCGAGTATCGAGCTCAACCCATGCACCCAAACAAATTATCTCTAGGCCGTGAAAGTGTGAATGCGAGTGCGACTGTAAATGCGAAAGCAGGAAGGGAAACAAAGAGACTAGAAAGCACAAAGACAACCTGCTTTGGTTAGTAAAGTGATTAGATGGCGTGAGAGTTGAGGAAGAGAGGAGAAGAAGGAGGAGGGAAAAGGGAAGCTTCAAGTAAACGGATCTATTTTGCGTTGATCGTGCAACTTGCAGCTTAGACCCAAATAATCCCGGCCACTCGTCCCACGGCCTCGGCTCTGATTGGAAGTAAACACTCTTTGGTTGCTACCATGGCAACCGCGGTCAAAGCTGACCTCAACCGGGGATAGCCCGGGTACTTCTTATCGATAAGACATTTAGAAGTGACGTCGCCCTGTCTGCGGTCCTTCAATGAGGTATTGCAAAACTTGGCTGTTGAAAACAAAAAGAAACGAAAACCATTCGAAGGTTTATGCCATGTTATTAATCGCTTAGATTCGTTTTTTATATTTAGAGGTCAACGTTTCTGATCCGAGAGGCGGTCTGGGTAACATCGTGTGGATTTGAACGTGATTGGATATGACCTTATGGAACAGAGCGCATTTTCCAAGTATTCGCTATAAAAACCAACCAGGGTTACATACTGAGCATGATCATTCGTGTATTCAGATCGTATTACGATATGATGGGCAGTCTTTTCTACCCTTGCGTACATCATACGTATCATCAGTAGCTGAGTTCAATCAACACCTTGACTTATGCATATAGGCAGACTCCAAATACGGATAAGTGAATACCACTTCATTAAGTGGCACGTGAATGCGCGACGCCTCTAACGCGACACCGGTATTCGTGTCACTTACACACAAAGAACGTCAACGCCGCAGGCGGCAAAAGAAGATTTAAAAAGTTCCAAGCGCTTCCTACCATGCGATGAAACTCTTATACGTCATAATTCTACCTAATCATTATCCGCGACGTGTCGGAGAACAAGATATCTAAAGCGAACTACTTTCCTTTCTGTGTGAGCAGAAAATAGGTCGTAAAGACGACGCTTACCCGCCATCATGGCCCCAACAGTGACATATGACGGAGTGGAAGGAGCTAAGGGTGGAACAATATTCAAAGACGTCAAGTTCTGGGTGGCGCAACGAGTACCTCAAAGATCTCAGTGGTTAGAACTAATCAAGGTATGTCGCATCTACCACTATTGCTTGCCCACTAACATATGATAGCAAAATGGCGGCAGTGTAGTTCCTCTAGAAAAGCAAGCTCATATGCTTATTGCGGATCATATGAGAAAAAAGGATGCTCCACATGGGTCATATTCGTGGATGTTCATTCAAGACTCTGTCAAGAATGGCTATAGACAATTGGAGGATAAATATTTAATAGGCAGTCACCCAGATGAGCCGAAGCGCGTGGGCAGCAGCCATCCCACCAAATCAACCCGCACCCCATTTACTAAGGAGGACGATGCAAGACTTGCAAGGTGGGCCCTACAACATCCAACCGAGCAAAGGGGAAACAAGATTTGGCAAGAATACGAGCAAATTGTAAGTTTCGTTGCTATATCTATGGAGTCCCAGCTAACAAGTGCAAGAATGGCCGACATACTGCACAGTCATGGCGCGATCGCTACATCAAGAAGTTGCAACAACTTGACAGGAGCTTACTAGAACGTATGGCAGCTTCTGCGCCAGCGGAAACTATGCCAGATAACCGCAGCGCAGATCAGGCGGAGCGACCGTCCAACGTTGCTGGAAGAAGCCTCCAAAAGCCTGCGGCTCAGCAACCTCCCAAGCACAAACAACGGAGTGGCAGTGCAGAAAGCCCCCGCCCGTTAGGCACAGCAACAAAACGCTTGAAAGAAACATCATTGCCTCCAACTACTGAAAAGGCCGAACGCCCAATCCAACTTCCTCCAGTTGATGCTGAACCAGCCGGTGCTGGACCAGACGATGAGGCAAGAGAAGTCTTTTACTATGACCTTGATGTATGGATCGCTTCTACAGAGAAGGATATTAAGAGACGTTTTTATATCAGGGAAACACCCGTTGAACTATTCGACTTGGCGCAGGCTATCTCAGCTGCCCCCTTTCTCCATGACGGTGATACTGTTGACTGGAACAAAGTCGCCGAAATTTTAGGTTTCGTCAATCCAGACTCGTACTTGCGTAACGAGTTGCACTTTGTTTATGAAGAAAACCTCCGGGATTTCTTGGTCGATATGCAAGGCTTTGATTCTGACGGGGAGGAAGAGCCTACAGGAGAGGGAGGGCTCGCCCCAGATTCAGAAGCTATAGCTCCTGAGACGGACCCGGCGCAGGAGATCAACTGGGAAGACGGCCAAGATTACGGCCAAGACGATGACCCTCCGCAAAGTTATGAACGAAGTTCGCCCCCGGTTGCTGCTTCTGGCTTGAAGCGGTCTGCAGATCAACGCGGGCTCACCTCACCTGGTAATGCAAAGAAAAGAAGGCGCTTTCACTCAGATATGGAGATACCATCAACACCAGAAGCCAACCTAGCTACCGAGGTGATTCCCACCCGTGACCCCTCTCCTAGTGCTCTTGTGAGTTCTCACTGGCGAGATTATGTCGGTGAAAGCGAGGCCTCGCAACATCTCCCTCCGCTTCCTCCCCAACAAGATGAATCACAAGATCTTGGGATGATAGCAGTTCCTCAACAGGAAACTCGACATCAATCTGTGGACACTCCTCCTCCAGAGAGTAGTACACTGGATTCTACGCCAATACCATTCCATTTGAACAAAAGACAACAGGAGAGGCCGTCTGCCAGCAAAAGGCAAGGGCCACAACCTGACTCGCCGAGACAAGGTGGCAACAGTTCGGAGCATAGAACAGCACCTGAGCGAGCTGTTTCCTCGGTAAAAACAGACTCAAAACTGGCTGCGCGATCTGCAGTTCGACGCTCTCTTCCTGTGTCATTCAATTCCTCCCGAAACCCGACTCCTCAGAACCCACCACTCCGAGACAACCCGCCTCGCGACTCAGACAAATCCAATTCTCGTGAGATTCAAAAATGGATTTCACATTACGAATCGGAGGGTTACCCGCGGCACATCGTTGTCGAAGGTCTCAAGCGCACAACTCTTACACCCGGGAAAATGGCGCTTCTTGTCATGAAGCATCTAAGCGAAGGTCGCGATGTGCCCTCCCGCCACGAAGGAATATGGACAGAACGTGATGACGAAGACTTGAAATACTCATTGAGCGTAGACTTCAGCCGATCTCCCGCCAATGATATGGAAGAGGAAGAGCAGGATCTCGCCCAGAAAGCCCATAATCGTCTTATCAAGAAACATGGCAGGCAGAGGTTTGAATTAAGAAAGGCCTTCTTGAAAGCCCAAATCACAGAGGGAAGACATAGCAAGGATCGTTAGGAAATTTTCCGTTGGCTCGAGTCGACTTCATCTGGCAAAAGAGGGTAGCGCCCGATAACTGTGTGCTGTGGTGTAAAGTGATGTTAGGAGTAATGGCGCATGGCGGTTATAATGATTTGGAGATAGAAGTAGGAAAAGGAAACCAATAGCGTAGTTTTCTCACACAATTCACAAGATATAATTCACGAGTCGGAAGGGAGCCATATCCGCACCTCTTCATTGTTATCCGCAATACATCATTCACAAATCATAAAGGCCCCATCATAACAAGTGCCGGAAGGATATCTTGATGAATACAACCCAAAGAATACCTGTACATCCATTACCTCTCATTGCGTGCCTTTCTAGCTCATCTGCGCATTTAGATACTATGCCGCGCTCCTAACGCCTCGAAATGCAATTATCAATAACCTTCGTTTCCTATACCTCGTACTTAAAGCACCAAGAGCCAGCTTCAACGAAGCACTGCCATTCTCTCCCACCTTTTGACACTAGGTTCAAAAAATGTAGTTTCTTCGTCTTTTCTTCTCATAATCCCTGAACACTCAATAGGCAAAGCCCCTGTGACGTGGTAGTTTCCTTGTTCGGGCGTGAACTAATTCGTTTCTTTCGCTTCGGTGATGCTACCGGTGACAACTGTAGGGACCTTGGACGACTGGGAGGTGACAACTCATTGCCTCTAAGGACCTGCTGGTGGTGGTTGTGGGTTCGACTTTCTGATAATCTTGATCTTCGGTCGTTGAGTGGGCGGTGCTCCGGGGGGCGGTGTACTTGTCGCAGGGCTTGCAGACTTTGGCTTCGGCGTTGAGTTCGAATGTGCGCTCAAAGAAATTTTTCTTTCTGGCGGCGACGACGCGGGACCTCCAGGCAGGGGCCTTCGTGCCGCGTCACCTGTTGGAAGCGGTTTTCTTGCGGGTTTGGCTGTAATCGAATCCGATCTTGGGTTCGAAGGGGGAGGAAGGGCATCTCTAGAGCCACCTGATGGTAGTGATGTCCGCCCATTAGCAATGGGCTTCTTCTGGTCCTTCATCAAGCTGGCAAGGCGCTGTGGTGTAACCTTGAGCCTAACCATTCGTCTCTTCTTTTTCTTAACAGGAACACCAGAGTCGGCTCCAAAGGGCTTCTCAACCTTGGGGCGCTTTGGTGCTGGGGTGTGGTGTTCATCCTTGTCTGGTCGAGGTCGCTTGATATTTGATACAGAGGAAGGCTCAGGTGGCCAAGAAGGCTTGGAGCCTGATGAGGATGAAACGCTTGGTTGCCGGGAAAGAACAGGAGAGGCAACAATGGTGTCTCTTTCTCCCTTGGTTTGGCTCGGCTTTGGACTTTGAACCGGAGTGGCAACGCTGGGGCGTTGAGGCGGCACGCTCGGTCGCTGAGGAGGCGCCGTCTTGTGAGTATTTATTTTGATAGACGAGGTCTTTTGCACGGGCACGGGTCTCTTAGGTTCCGCGGGGATGGCGATAGGAGCGACAGGCGCGGGGGGTGGAAGGGGTAGTGGTTGAACAACAGGGTCTTTTGGTTTCGTCTTGTAATGAGCCTTGAACTTCATTATTAACTGGGGTTGGTTAGCATCAAAGACTCGTGATAAGACAAACACAATACTTACGCGAGTGGAGAGTTGCTGCACAGGCCTCTCTACTGACCATGCCTTTGGTAAGGGAATTGTGACAACCCAGTCCCCAGCTTCCTCAAACATCATCGCAGCCAAGTCCAGCATGCTTTCCATCTCACCTCTTCCAAGGCTTGGGTGATCCAGGGCCTTGCGCATAGCAGTACTGTAATGACGCTCATCACCTCCGTATGTTTGGTCCATTTCTCTGCGGAGAGCCTTGAGTGCTGCGTCCAAGTTCTCCTTTCTTGCAAACATTTCTTTACGCGCCTCAATCTCCTGGGCACTATCCTGCACAAGCAATAGATCTCCCTCTTCGTCTTCGGGGGGAGGGTCATTCTTAGTGACTTTCGTGTGCTCCCCGAAAGCGATAGCTGCTAGGCCAGAGGCAGCAGCCTCGATGAGTTTATTCCGAACGTACGGTGACCGGTCGGTAATGAGGGCGTATGTCAAGAATGAAAATACCGTTGGATCCAGCATAGCCCCCAAGTCAATTAAAGCTTCAAACGCCTTGATACGGATAAGATCTCTCGTTCCGTCCAGAAGGTACTGGCCAAAGTCACTGTACTTCTTCGGAATCACATCTGCTTTCATGAGCCGTTGCTTTGCACTGAGGCCAGCAATAGTCCAGACATTCTGATATGAGTTCGTCCACTCATCCCGACGAAGAACTCTCTCAATTTGTTCAATCGCCTTATCAAGGAACTGCTTTTCCTCCTCGTTGGGAATCTTGTTTTGCATAGCAAACCAATCGTCTTGTTTAGAAGGGATAAGAGAAGTCGCAAGAGCTTCCACAAGAGTAGCGATATAGAAATGGTCGGAGAAGGGGTTGTCTTCGTTGTTGTTGAAGAGGAGTTGATCAAGAATGAATTGACGAGCTTCAAGCGGACATTTGTATGTGTTTGCATCTCTGACCTGTGCAATGGCCTTGATAATGGCACACTGGACGTTATATTGCCTCTTGTCCGAGAAGTCGTTTGGCTTGGGCTGATTTGTTCCCTTATGACAAAACATTTCGCTAAAAGCCTTCATCAATTGTCGAAGACCAAGCATTGACAAGTCCTTGATGTTGGCTTGTCGTGGTAGTGCCTCAGCAGCCATGGTCCGAATGCCATGAAAGTAGCGGCGGTCCACGAGAGTCCTGGTGAGAAAACCTGATGCGATGGGATGTAGGGGGCCGTGTGTGAGATACAGCATGGCATCCTGCTGGGCAACAACGTCTCTGTCCTGCTGTAGTTGTGACACGTACATGTATGGCTCCAGTGTCCGTTTCATATCGCAAGACCACTCAAAATCAGCATCTACACGGATCCATTCGTAGGATTCCTGGTCCATCTTGCGTTCGGTTTCTGGATCCCAATCGATCAACTCCCATTGGGCCTGCTCCTCAGGTGTTTGAAGAACGTCACCCAAACAGTACAGTAGAGTGTCATCCAGGTTCTCCGCATCCATGCTAGCGCCGACGTTCTGTTTTTCCTTCATGCGCCGAGTTCTCTTGAGTCTTTTGTATTTCGTGTTGTATGGGATTTCGAACTTGGTGGATCTTGTGGCATCTTCGCGGATCTCCAGAATATGCTCGTAGGGGGTTCCGTCAGCTTCGTGTATTCGAACAGTCATTGGACCAGTAAACAATGGCTGAACTTCGCCAGCCTTAACACCAGATCGACGTTCCTTGACAACGCGTAGAAAATCATCCTTCTCCAGTGGGGGTTTCTTAACCGTCTGGAATTGAATTTGGTTCAATGTAAGCTCAACACACAATCGTTTCTTGTTGAACTTCGCTTTGACGTCGAATCGGGGGCAACCTGAGCCATAAACCCATTGAGTCCAGAAGCTCTCCAGTCGATACTTTGCTCCTTTCTCACATGTTGCTCTGAACTTCTCCGTTTCGAGGATAGTAGCCTTGTCGGAGCCCTCTATTTGGACTTTTGTCAGCATCTTTGAGAGGATGCGCGTCAGGCCGTGTCCTCCCGAAGCCTTGATGAGCCGCTTATCAAGGATGAAGAAAATCACTGGAGCTTTAAGAGCCATAAAATCCATCTCGAATTCCCCCAAGTGGAGATAAGCACCGAGATCATAAAGAGAAGGTCGGTCAACGTCCACCTGAACAAGCTTGTCAGACAAAGTCTTCATCCGGAATCGGTATTCGTTGTTTCCGCACAATTTCTTCATGAAAAGGTCGGTCATGAAATGCGCAATGCCAATAATGAGCCACATGTCATTCCTCGTATTTGGTATCATGTTGATACCGATCCATTGATAAGCCAATGTCTGGACGATCTTTCTGGTGACATCTATCTCTGTGTCGATGATGTCGTCAGGAAACAGCAAACGATTGCTAATAAAGGCCATTGAGTAAAAAGACACAGTGTCTTGAACCATATCGTCGAGGAAGCACAGCTTGAAATTGCCAAAAGGATATCGAGCGAATGTAAAGGTAAAGAAATCAGCTGCCATGGTGATAGCTGCTGCTGTATTGCGAACCCAGTCGGCACGGTGCGGTAGGCAGTAGGCGTGCACTTTAAGCGCGTTCATGCCAAGCTTCACCTCGTCCTCTTCTGTTCGGAATTCGGAGGACAGATCAATATGCTCAAAAGGACCAACAGCGAAACCAAGCTTCTGTGAGGATACTTTCTTCTCAGGCTCAAAAGTCATGATCTTTTTGTGATCATCCTCGGGATCGACTGTTTCCTCCATGAGAAATCCTGAACAGACGACTGACATTTCCCGGAGTTTGTCTTCTTCAGCAAGATTGGAGGTTCGTTCCTGGCCATCGATTTGCATCTTGTCTGGATTGTTTCCATTCTGCTGCGTTGCGAGTGCTTGTTGTAGAGCATCGCCCAATGTACGGGGATACTTGATTGATATCCTCCAGTCGCACCGTGATCCATGATCATCCACACATGGGAAGATGCAAGATGAAGTCCCGGGATGTATTGAGCTTCGTGTGTACATGTGCGTGAATCGATTATCGAGGGGGTCGACACCGACGAATTGTATTCCATCTCGCGGATTCACGTTGGTAAAGGGAATTGTTATCTTGTATTGCTTGTTGGTTTTCTCGGCCGGATCAGTACTCAACATCGACTTCCTGATGATGAGTCTTGGTCGATCTGGCTCGGCCTTGCCGCGCAGATTCACCTTGAGCGATCGATAGACTGGGGTGCACCCTTCGAACTCTCTATGCTCGGCGGGGACATCTTTCTTTCGGCTGCTGAATAGAGACTGGGCGCGTTTACGGCGAATATCGTGATGATCGGCCCTCAAACTCCAACTTGCAGGATGTGACAGCTTCGCATACGGGTCGTTATAGGTCGCAATAGTCTTTCGCTTTTGGCCCTCAACGAGATCACCATTAATTTCTCGAAGTTCAGCGACATAGACGTTTTCGGTATCGATCTCGCAGTCTGCGGCATCCAACACTATGTCGTCAACTTTGTCATTAAATGTCACGAGGAAAATATCGGTTGTTCCGTCGATGCGCTTGTCGCGAAAGTTGACTTCAAGGTTGACTTCTTGCTTGAGAACGAAATACTCGAGGACTGGTCCATCATCCGCAGAAGCTGCTCCATCATCTGCATCCAAAAGAGAGTGATTCAGAGGCTCAGAAGCCTGGGGCATGGCAAGGGCAGCCATTTCGACTGGTGGTATGCAGCGTAAAGGAAACACGGCCGGGAGGGGCCCCTTGGAGCTCGTATTCACGAATGCTGCATCGATGTAGATACTTGACTTATGCGCAAAGTGATAGAAGATTCGAGCTCGCTGAGTGGATTTGTAATCGGTATCGAATACGTCGCGCAGTCGCAGGTTTCGTTCGAGGGTCTGGCGCAATCTCAACGGGGATAGCGGAGATGATCCAATGGAAGGGAAGTCAAGAGAGCTGTAATTAAGAAGATTTCGAGGAATTCAATAGAGAGAAAAAGGTAAGATTAGAAGGTCAAATGCTGTAGAAGCGCAAATACGCGAAAACTTAGAAAAAAAGGACCGTCTGGTGCCTCTTGCCGTGCACTTTGCAAAGAGGAAAGACAGCTCGCGGCGCGTTGCAGGAAGCTTGTGGTGCACGGACCACTTTCTGCTTGATGAGGCTCCCATCTAGACCCACTCAACAACTGCAACCAACACCTTTGAATGTCTTCAGAACAATAGGATGATAGATTTCCTATAGCATATAACAATTGAGTAAGTTATCATCTCAACATTGAGTCACATTCAGGGACCGTCCTACATTCTTATTGTAACATTTATTGAGTTCCTATAATGTTGAAACATTTGGTATATGGCCGTTACAGTCGTGATTATCTCACAAGTCTCAACCTCCACTAAACCAAACTCCAGTACCACCAAAAGACATCACACATCGTTGGCATCAGAGCCTACTACTGTTTGAAAAAGGATATTATTTCCAACGCATCTTCCGATGATAACTATCAAGACTGCATAAACCCACACCAAAAGACCGCAATACCTTTGCTCCTGCCGGGACAGCTCAGATCCTTCCTTGCCTGAACGCCAAACCATACCTATATATAACAACTGACTGGCACAACCTCTCCGCTATATGTTACAAGCAGCCAAGCAAATGCCAATCACTTCTTGCTGCGTCTTCGATCTCGGCGCTTCTTCCTCGCCCGGACCTTGAGGGTATCTTCATCACGGTATTCCTCCGGCAAATCAAAATCAACCTCGGGTATCTCAGGAATGGGCAGACCCCATGCCAGTATCTTCCTCCCTGTACGCCTGTTCCTATTTAGAGCACTGTCGCGCTCATATCGCTTTGTGAAGAACGACTTGAACTCTCTAGGTGGCTCTGGTGGCTTTGGAGCTGGCGGTGCCTTGGCAGGACGCGGAGCCCTAGGTGCAGCTGGTTGAGGTGTCGCTTTGCGGTTTTTGGGTGCTTTTGAAGTTTTAGATCTCGCCATTGCTTCCTCTTGGAGCTGCTTTGCCGGTGACGCTGAATCGCTGGCATTGCCATCGGCCGCCTCATCGCCTGTTTCGTCTTCGTCAACACTCGAGTCTTCCTCGTGCTCTTTCTCAGCTCGAGCTTTGTCTTTCTCCATCTTGCGCCTCTTCTCTTCCAGAACATAGTTCCGATATTTGTCAAGGACGGCCTGACAGCCCTTGATGAAGTGGTTACGAGCGGGTTCAAACGTCTTCTTCTTCGTTTCTGTTACTCCACTCACGCCCATTATCCTTAGCCAATCGTGGCCTTGCAGGCCCTCTAGAAGCCGGATAATGTGGTCTTTTTCATGTTGAGCACGACCTTTTTCAGCATTGCGTACCGACCGTTCCAGTCGCTCAGCTCGACGATGTATTGGCTGAAATAATTTATCTGGTAATGGATCTTCGACTGTCTTATTTTTGGACTGTGATTCTAAAAATCCCAAGTCGATTTGCTGACAATCAAAGACATTATAAAACAGTGCATCGCCGTATCCTCGTACGGGATACTCAGTTGCGGGGTTGTGATGCTGCGGAATAGCGCGTTGGTTGTCTGAAACTGCGCGTCGTGGATCAGAGTCGACAATAACTATTGGCGTATCGACAGTGAACAGTTCTAAAAAGAAATGTCAGAGAATACTGCATCATAAGGGTGGCGACGCCAAGGTGAGCAACAGGGACTTGATTCACGTACGCTGTTCTTTGGGCTCATTGCCAATTACCTCATCGTAATCAGAGAAATAGGCAGAAAGCTCGCTCTTGAACCTAGTGGCTTCCTGGGAGCGAAGCTTCCGGCCTTGTTCTTTTGTATTGGTATCGCTCGGCTGAGGCTGTAACCGATCAAGTTCGTGTTTTAGCCCATTAATGACTTTGCTCTGATGTTGTGTAAGGGTTTGTTCTTGCTTTGGCTTTGATATCGCGTTGTCGGTCGGGGGAGGAGGGATGTTTGGCGTCGTCGCAGTCGCCACTGTAGGCGTCGCAGCAGGTTGGCGCGTGGTCGACGAAGCTTCTTTGTTGTCGATGTTGGCGACACGGAGTCTGTGAGAGCCCTTTGCAGGAACCTCGACTGTTATACGCGATTTCTTAGGCTTGATCGCATCAAAGTCGCGATCGTGGGCGTCGAGTGCCCTCTTGTTGCGCCCTGCCCCTGGTGCTCCTCCGCCCTGGGCATGGGCGAATACGCTTGCTGGGGACGGCAGGTGGTGGTGCGAGTGATGATGCTGATGCGGAACTTCAGCGCGCCGCGAGGAACGGGTGACGGAAGCCATTGGGAAATGTCGAGATGCCGGGCATGATTTCAAGGCTGTGTTTCTTTGAATCCGCCGGCTCGGTTTGGCGATGGCGCCTCTACTCTGATGGGTTTTTTCGATGGGTTTGCTGGGCGTCTTTGGTGCGAGTGCGACTGAACGTTTGCAGTCAAATGGAAGCTGAAGTGGGCTCCGAATGCCCCTTACGCCTACCTAAGGCTTTATAGCGCTTGTTTTTAGGGGGGATGCACTGCAGAAGTCTCTGCAGCGCATTTACGAACGCGATTTACAGGGCATATGCGCGCCATAGCCACCCGACACCTTTGACTTGCATTGTTCCCACGCCTTGTACATATCATACCATTGGAGGTGTTTGGCTCCTTCAAACACATGCATCATGGATTGAATTAATCATCAACCGCCCGGATTATACTCCTTAGGATAGGGAGGCATTGTTTAATGCAAAGGAATGCGAAGAATTTAATCGAATAGCAATAGAAAAACAACGACTCGCAATTTATTAGATTGCTCTACACCTAGTACCCTCCAGTGCGCTATGGCTTCTACACAGAAATACTATTTCAGAATAAAACTACATGTTTTTCGGTTCATTTTGACGCTCACGATATATTCTTGTTAACTTTGAGATACCTATCACCTAGTGCGAGTAGCTTGGCTCTTATTTCATAGGTCTTCGTTGTATATGAACCGATGTCCAGGCTGATCAGGTTTCTTAGGGAGCGTTGAGAAATGGTGTTGATCTAATGACATTGAGTAATCATCCCATTCATCTGCAAATTATGTTTAACTACCACAAGTGATGTGTCAGTCTTGCGTGCTTTAGATTCGAAAGAAGCAAGCAGCGCTGCCTGTATATAACTGCAAGTTCTAAGAGGGTGTAACAAAATACAATGGGTATTCGTGCTTAAGGTCGTGAATCATAACTCGAGCACTGCTCTATGCTTGGGGTATTATATCAAAAAACAAAAACACCATGCCACCCATAACGCTCCTCTCACACATGCATTTGCTCAACATCCTCCTTCTGTTCTCTCTTGGCAGCTTGCTTCTCCTCCTTTGTCGGTTTGATACCGAGCTTCTTCAAGGCTTTCTTCACTGGCCTGCCCTCTTGCTTCTCCTCCTCTTCTCGTTGGAGCACCTCCCTTTCTTTCTCTGCGCTTTTGCTATTGTCCTTTGCCTCCTCCTCCCTGCGTGCTGCTTCCTCAGGGGCCACGATTTTGTCTTTTCTGTGTCCCACGCGTTGCGCCAAGTCCTTGCCCTTACGTTTTGTCTTGAGATATGACTCCAAACCGATGAGCACCACATACGACTTGGAGATGGAGACGTGGCTCATGTCCACCTCGGATTGGCGAAGGCTATGAACAAATGCTCGGAAGTTGCTTGCCGGAGGGCGGTAATGTCCACTCAACGGAGACAAGGATGATAGTCGACCATTCTTGATCTTGATAAGTCCAGCTGCTGATATTCGACTACCCTGGAGGAAGGACGAGTGTTGAAAAGCGCCCGAGTCCTTGATACCAACGTACATCCGAAAGTTTGTATCTGCAACGAATATCCAAGTGTTCTTTCTGACCGATTTGCGCATCATTTTGTTGAAAATCGTCGATGCTGAAATTTGTGACACCTTATGCATACCCTGACTATTGTCATAGCCAGGTGTTGCGTACTTGGCCGCCCGGTCTGCTTCTCGTTCCGACTCAAGTGAAGATTCGGAACTTGAGCTATTAGCATAGCTTTGGGATTGTAGATCCAAAGGTTGAGCTGCAGCGTTGAAGGCCGGCGTGGAATCATCCACAGGTACTACGCCATGTATGCTGTCCTTGAACTGTTCTGTAGTATCAATGCGCTGGCCATTTTTCGCCCAGCATAATCTCCCTTCATTGTCGACTTCTACCAGGTAGTATTGGCGCTCCTCGCGAGACAGATATCGAACCTGCTCTCTCTCAAGTCTGTCTCGCGGACAACCGTCAACCTCAACATTGCGACCTTCGCCGTAGTCGAGCCAGTAAAAGAAGTTCTCGTGCGTATCTGTTCGTTTCCAGACTTCATGGTATCTGCAAAGATTGCTTCCATAGCGGTGTTTCTGATCAACCATTTCAAGGAAGTATCGGATGCCCATCATGCGCGCCTCATGCCTGCGAGCAGCAGTGGCTTTCTCTCGTCGCGCTCGCGCAGCGGCTCGTTCTTGAGGCGACGCATCTTCATCTGAAGAGGATTCTGAGGAAGAGGAGTCGGATAAGAGATCATCATGACCAGCTCGTCGTGCGATCGCACTGGCCTTCTTCCACTTCTCGCGAGCATTCTCTGATTTGTGTTTCGCAATATGGTCCGCTTCTAATTTTTCGGCGGCATCGCTGTCTAATTCTGTTCTGGGCCGTGGCTCTGTTGCGTTTCGAAATTGCGCCTCACGAATCGCAGTAACCCATCGTGTACTTGCGTCTAAGCCAAATCCTTCCAGTTCCCTTCTTGTGCGATAGCCCCGAAATGTCTTTTGTATAATGCGTGCCGCTTGCGCCTGATCGTCGTGACTATCAGTCGACATGCTGGCTGCTCTATTGCGCTGACGCTGGGCTTCGCGCGACCAGCGCCTGCGTTCACGATTTCTGCGCTTTGTTTCCTGTTCGCGCTGATGTTGAACAAAAGCAATTCGTTCAAATTCCTTTGGTGAAGGTGGTCGTAGAGATTCCATGTATTCTTTTGTCTTAGATTTTGTCGCAAACAACGAACCACTAATAGAAGCAGTAACAGTAGATGATGACGCAGTGCTGACGAGGGAGAATTTGGAGTCAGTACGGGCTGGTAATGGCAACGGCGATTGTCGCGGGGTCCCCTCCATATTGTCTGAGACTGGCACTAATAAAACCGGTAACATTGAATAACGGTGTTCTAGAATATCGAGTTGCGTCATGTTCGTGGGGTCAGTTGGATTGAATGTGGGGGTGGAAACTAAAGTTGGTGATAATTACGAGTTGTAACTGAACGTTTTCGTAAATGACGGAAGTGACCAAGGACATGAATTGAAGAGGAGGAGACAAACTTGCTTATAATCAATCGTCGGCATCTATAAGTTGGATCTCCTGGTACAGAATCTGGATCTTTATATAAATGTGCCCTTGACACTGACGCAGACACAAGTCGATGCCCAGAAAACGTGCATGTTCTCATCCCGGAAGAACGGCACTTGGCAATCCTGTGAGATATCCAAGATTATTGGCATCATCGTAAACCTTCAAGCCTTCTGGCGGCTCAGCCCTCTAGAAGTGCCGTTCAACAACTAAAGTTCCTATACCATACCTTGATGAGTCTAAGTCCTATTCTATGAGTTCCATGTCGAGTACGAACAACGGATTGAAGAATCTGGCTACGCCTTGTGGATCCTTTCTACTACTCTTCACGTTGATGATTGGCATAAGCGTAAATAAGCATCTGAACTCTGTGCTTGAATAACCTAACGACAGTTAAAGCTAGCCAAGCTTGTTAGGCGCTTCGTAAAATGCTGATACTTTCACTGACTCTTGGCTAGTAAACATGAGACAGCAGTATAGAAATGGTCATCCAACACTCACTCATTGGTTAAGCAAAGCCATTCATTATACTTGCTTGCTCAACCATAAAATCTTGGTCCAAGGAAGAATGTAGCTTAACCGCGCGGGCTATGCCTAAGTGGCACAGCCCTTGAAGTGATCGGGATATCATACCCTACTCAGGCGGCTGTGCCCGGCCCTCTCTGTCACGACGTCTCAAACGCCCAGCGATGACATGCCGCTGAGCGCAGCTGCTACTACCTTGGCAGACAACTGGTGTGGATTTGGTAAAGTCTTGACTCTTTTCTCCATCGATGCTAAATCTTGGTACTGTCTTGGCCTCCCAATCAACAAAAGCCGCGTAGTGACAACCCCGACTTAGCAGCAGCATAAAGGATAAACTGTGAGACATCAACACGTAGGTCATCCAACTCATTATCATTAACGTGGACCCCTGGCCTGGGCATATGTACGTGATACCAGGCCGAAGTTATATATATGGTTTGTACAAAGAGGCCTCCATCGAGACTGAACGGTAAACATATGTAACGAAGAAAGATGCAGGAAAGATGGCGACGCTATGCAAAGAGAAACTCCTTAAGTACGGGCGACCCAGAAAACTCTGGATTTAACAATATGCAACTAAAAGGTCAGCATAACGTTGGAAGCCTAGACATTGGTATACGCACTTGAGGAAGTATTGTAGACCAGCTCGTCTCTTCTCCAGAAATCGAGGTCGAAATTTAGATATGACACTTTTCGGCGGAAGCGCCGGAACAGCCGCCTCGAAGCCGGGGAAAGTCTGAACCAGCCGATATCGAAAGTCATCAAACTCCGAATAACGTTTCCGAATGTTCATGAAACTTCCCTATTAGCGACGTCAGTCAGTTATTGCCAACGTCCAGCCGAGTACGCCACCACTGAGCCGCCCAATCACTCACATTCAGAGTTTCGACACGTATATTCCACACCACAAAAGCCCCGATATTTGTCGCGCTGCCGTTGACGATGGTATAGTTGACGATCTCAACACTTTTGGCCCAACAAGCGCTATTGCGGTCATCGAGGTCGCTCGCTTCATTATCACGAAGTGTAATGGCACCGGCTGGAAGAACAGATTCGGTCGACATATTTGAAATCGTCCGCTGATGGCCATTACGTGTGTTGAGCCAATACGGCGGGGAGGTCACTGGTGAGAGGGGAGACGACGTAGAGATATGTCGTGGGTTGCTGTCATTGTTGCGATCGTGGTCTAGAGACGTGCGCGGTGTCTCGAATACTGTAGAAATGGTCTGTGTCTCAATATTGTCCGGAGGCGGAGCGCGGGCGCCCAAATTGCCACCGCTGGACGCTTGATCTATCGCAGTCGCCATTCAACCATGCGATGACTGACCACTGTAGTTGTGGATATCAGAAGTCGCTGATAGGGAAAATTATCGATGGCCAAATGTTGAGAGTGTCGAGGTTGGAAGTGGTTCAATGGTAGAAGTAGTATCGTAGAATGTTGTAGCGATGATTCAGTCGATCCAGTCGAATGATGCTGATGGTGATGAATGGTTGAAGTCGTATTTGCGAGTCAGGATACTGGTCCAAGAATTGCAGCCCTGCTTTTCACCTAGTACTGTACAGTAGTCGATACCTAATCGCAAGGATTAAGAAATTGTTGTGCCAATGGATTATACAAATTATATGGAAACGATGTCGGTCTCAATGGGAGAGCTGAGCGAGGAATGCTACCAGAGTCATGATTCTTTGTGAAAGTGGCGATGAGTCGTTTCAATTGAAAAGATGGAAGTGATGTCGTAGAAATTCTACTGCACCTTCCTTTTCCTGTATGGACGGCACCGTTGACGGGCCGTCTGTGCAGCTTGTCTTTTTCGGGCGGCTGATAGAGGGGCCGGCGCCCCGGTCGATGGTAACTTAGAACAACGCACTGGTAGAGTTAACAAACACCTTTAGATTTTAAATCATGATTACTTATAAACAGTGCTCATGGCTACACGATGTAAGAAGGCGAAAATATGATCATTGGGCCAAATATCAAGGAGTCTGTCTGTCTTTTGATGGCGATGGCATACTTATACAATTCGTTTGCTTTCATACCGCCACTTTATGAGAAACCTAAGCGTAGGAAACGCTGGGCATTGTTAGCGAAAGAAGGGCATCGCGGCTCCGCGTCTCCACGACAGACATGATATACTTGATCCCGGAGCTGAAAAAGCCACGTCCGTTCCGTGCCGGACTGGAAAGAGTCGCGGGTCGGGTGCCGAATGTCTGAGCTTTCGGAATGCCGTGGAGTCGAATCGGTAAAGTCAATCCCATTAAGTGACAAGATGAAGTCCTATGTACAGTGCGGCACATGAGGCTCTGTCAGCTCTACACCAAGCCCGCTGAACTCTCATTCTATCATGAGACATCGTCACATGCTATGAGCCAACCGCAGCCCACCTCGCAGTGGAATGCAGGAATATGGAGAGGTTGACAGCCCAGCAAGGAATTCCAGGACGCCGTGGCGCCTGGATAACTCAATCGTAACGGAATAACCGGTATCCAATACCCATGAAGTTGGGCTTTGATGGCCCGATTGAATATCACATAAACGAAGAGTTTCATCATGACCTCAATAAGATTCTTATGATATCTTACATTGATATCTTACAAGCTCTAAGGTGTGGCTAACCATTACCAGATAGAGTTATCTGTCATAGTTTAAGCCATGAGTGAGATCCTGCAGGTATCCGCAATTCGACCGATGCCAGAATGCATCAAACACGAATAACGATACGAGGATTCGAACGGGCGATAGGATGTTGTCCTCCGGTGACAAGTCTTGTCTCCAAGACCCAAGAATTGTACTCCGCTTCTGTCGACTGTCTCAGTCCACAGAAACTGTGAAACCACCTGCGATATTGGGTGTCCAGATCATGATTCACCAGCTGTCACGTCTGATACCTCATAAAAAGTGTACAGTTATGGACACGCTTCAATAAGTGTGTGTAGTTGAGGCGCACGCCAAGTGTTTCTTCGGCCGCGTCAGCAGCATCGAGGAGCATAACAAAGATGCTATCAACACCAACGATTGGCGCGATATCGAGCATCATGTCCTCGTCGGCGTGCATTGCGCGGGGTTGAGGAAAAGGGTTCAGTGTCATGCCCCGCTTACATGCAAGAAATACGAAGGGTATCGGCTGGTCCAGATGCCTAGCACAAAACAGAGTTACCCTTTAAGGGAAGAGTTGGTCACCATTCTCGCATCCGAGTGGCCACTTCTCCGCAAGGAATACTCCAACGTGATCATGGTGGGCTCGTACTTGTTGTGGACGGCCTCAACCACCAACTGGAACGCGTCGTTGGCGTGATTCAAGATGCACTCGTTGATGCACAATGAAAAGACCCTCATAACAAATGTGCAGATGCAGCAGTGGGCTTATCGATTCATGATTATGTGGAGTCTGCGGTCTTCGGCCGTTCGCGCCACCAAGCCAAGATTGATGAGCAGATGAGACAGGTGGTTCAGAAGAAACGAGGTATCGGCTCCTCCACTCGCGTGGCTACGATGGGGAGGAGAGACAACTGAGACCCCATGGAAGTGTAGAATCAGGTGAATCAGATCTCCATTGGGATCTGCTGAAGATCATGGAAAAAAAGACAGGGCTTTTGGGAATAAAATCGATAGTAACTATCGACTCCTTTTAATTGTGTCTGTTAAACCAAGGGCCTTGGAGATTGCATTCATGGAAGTTCAGGCCAAGCTCCCCAGACCGCACTAAAACGCCCAAGCTTCAGCGGCGAGCCGTACTAGTTGAGTCTATGAGGCCTAGCCTCGAGCGGATACCAGGATTCTCTGTGCACAAAATGCGCCGAGTGGCGGGCTACATGGAGCAAATAACCTCCCATGCCTGTTAGAATGAAGCAGAGCTAAACCCAATATCGATTTCTCGCTGCTCAACTCCCCTGCTCCCTGCCAGAACAAATGGGGAGATTGGTGCTACTGGTGCGACTTCATCCACCATCCGTCGTCGTGATATTGCCCAGCCTCGGGTCTTGCGCTGAAGCTGGCTCCAGATCATTTCTCTTAACGCTATAGCTCGGCTGTAGCGAGCAACTGGGGTCTTATGGCTTACCGCTTACAGCGCTGTGGTCTGTGTAGGAGAAGATAGGCCTGGCCCGTCGTTGATATGTCTCGGACCTCCTCGACCTTTTTTCTCAACTTCTTCTTTCCTCTCCTCACCTGCATTTGATACACTCGCTATATCAGACCTGGTCTTCATTATTGACAGTCGTTAATTCTTTATTCTCATCTTGTATTCATTCTGTCGCTCCCACTTCCATTGAAGTTACATTTTACTTTCATGTGAGTCAAGAAACGGCGAGGCCGCACCTTCTTCCTCTGTTGTCTTGGTGATAGCATTTTGCATACCTGCCTCCTTCCTCACGATCACTACCAATCTCCCCCAATTTGAGAAAGACGCTATCAGAGTCTTGCGATTGAAATAAAACCGCTGACCCCCTTTGAAGCAAACCATCCTCCGTCAATCCTCGCCGTTTACGAACTTTTGGACATCAAATATAGATCGACGGACATACCTATCAGCATAAAACACTTCCAATTCTCGCTACCAGACGCCGATACGTCATCATAATGCCTTCTCTCCGAACAATCGTCCTCGCCGCTGCTGCGTCAGCTGTCACTCTTGTCAATGCCGACTACGTGATCGACCCTGAGAGTGTGCCCCTGTCTCAACGCAGTAAGTAGATGCTCTTCGATATTGAACATGACAAGATCAAGTGCTAACAGTAATGCAGAGGTGTGGTGCCAGAACGAAAGGGAGACATGTCCCATGATCTGTGGACAGACTAGTAAGGGAGATACCAAGGTCAACGAATGTGATCCTGTAAGTCTTGTTGCCGAGTCTTGGATCAGTCGGCATAGGCTAACCCACTTCACTTCAGAAAACCCTCACCTACGGATGCATCTGCGGTGACGGAAAGCAACCTAACGTGTCCGAATACTCCCTCACCCTTCCCTTCTACGTCTGCCAGGAATGGGGCAACCAGTGTGTTCAGGATTGTGCCGGCAGTGCCTCTTGTGCTTCTGACTGCCGTGAGAACAACCCATGCGGTGCCACTAACCCCAAGAAATACAACACAACTTCCACGGCTACGGATACTGCTGCTGTTAAGGCCACAGCGAGCGCTACTGACGACCCCAACACGGTTTACACCGACACCCCTGGAAGTGAAGATGACGATGACTCTGACTCCGCCGAGTCAACCAAGAGCAACGGCGCTGCTGTCATCGAGGTCGGCCGAACATGGGGTCTGACTATTGTTCTGGGTACCATGTTCGCTGGTTTTGCCATGCTATAAGCACGTAAAAACGCTTATCAGCTCCTTGCAGCACTGCGGCGGGCTGAGAGTGGACTTCGCGTACGATTCTTGCATTGATTCGATTCTCTTGTTTTTATTGCGCATACATTCCTTGAAAGCCTTGGACGTCTAGGTGTTGGGTTGTCTTTTCTGGCGGTACATTGTTTTTTTATGATTTTGATATAGGGAATGCCCTCTTACAGCATTAATACGGGTAATGTCAAAGGAGAACAGAAAGGGGCGAGTGGTTAGCAAAAGACAAATACAATGTCATTGACTGCTTTGTTGCAGTCGAACCACCACAAACTCGTACCAAAACCGATATGATACATTATTTGATCAGTGGCAACTAACTTATGATATGAAGCGAAAACAGCTTCCTGTATTTCAGGGTCATGAGTCTAGGCGGATATTCGGTACTCGATGACTTACCAACAATTGATTGATCCTTAGGTACTCCACATTCCGTGTTACTGGGAGGCTTGGGAAGTTCTAGACTTTTGATCGGGCTATCGGATCAACCAGACTGCCGTTGTACAGTGTTTCTTCTGAACTCACACGCCTTCTTCCATCGAATGACGCTAGAATGAGCAGTTCGTATTCTTGTCCATAGTGTTATTGCTCACGCGCTCACAAGCCTAGAAGGGCATGTGAAACCCCAATGCAGGCAAGATAGACCCATCTGGTCGGCTCTGACGGATGAACTCAAGTCGAAACGATCTCGTGATGAACTGACAATGCGATGTTGTTATACTCGCGACTCCTCTTTGGATGATATGAACATGAAAGGGTATTGAAGAGCCTCGCTATAGGATCAGCTCTCGAGTCAGGAAAGGGGTCATGGCCGCAAGTTGACCTATTTCGTTAGCTGTCAAACTGATTTTTCTGGACCAGACGAGTTCCAATACGTAAATAAGCCGCTAATTACCCAATTTTAGACGTCTGTTTCCCCTGTAGTGGACCGGATCGCTGCTGTGCGCAGGGGCTTTTACGATCCAGGGGGCTTGACTGGTACGACGATACCAGTGCGAAAGTCGAAGGCTCAATGCCAATTTCGAGTCCGTGTTGTGACGGAGTGAGCAAAACCGGCCCCCTTTAAACCTTCTCCAATCCTCTCTTTTTTCAAAACAAACAAAAGCCTTTTGGCGACATTTGTCCATCGACACATACTCTATATTGTTTTAATCAATTGTCCTCCGCTTCACCGCTATTCTTTGGACCGTTCTACTCTGTCTCAGCCCTCCGGGTCGTTTGCGCAAATCAGCTCCGTCGCATATTCCTTGGCTTGAAACTCGTCTGTCATTGTTGATAAGGAGCTACTCTGCGATTATCTGTCTATTTACAACCGAGCATTTTGCCCACGTGCCGCGTCGCCTGTCTCTGTTAGGATTACCTTTCTAGAGAAAAGAACCGAGGGTCATTTTATCGTTTGCGGATCTAAGTTCCTATCCAGTACTATACCCTGCTACTGCACGAGATACTTTTGCGCGTGCACACTGCTGCAGGTCCAATCTTTGGGGGGTTTTGCCGATAACTTTTTTTTCTCCTTCTCCTGTTTAAAAGAGATCCCCGTTTTGCCCCTCCTCCTCCGGCCCCTCTCTTTCCATCATGTCTACAAGCGAGACACTTCCGCTCTACAACCCATCGGCGACCGACCCGGACGGCACTAATATGGCTCCCAATACGAGTAAGTTGAAGAAATGAATGAGAGGCACCTCAGTTACTTGGGTTGCTTGGCCTCGTGGAAAATGCGCTGGAAACTAACTGTTTTGCTCAACAGAAAAGAATGTTGCCGAGTGCATCTCTGATGACGCACTTGTGCACTTCAAGTCATACAAGTACTCAAGTGTCGACATGTCGCCAGTTTCGAAATACGTTCTCGGTCCTTTCGTACGTGCCTCCCCAGCCTCGATCTATTTCTCTATATTTCTATCGATCTTTTTTGTGTATCAATCTCGATATTGGGTGCGCAGAAAAGCAACCTTTAGCTGTTCTGCCAAGTTTTAGAGCTCACCATAGCTAACACGCGTTTCGTTATGTAGTGGAACGCCTCTGTCAACCTCCTCCCACTCTGGATCGCGCCCAACATGGTCACCCTTTTGGGTTTCTGCTTCATTCTCACAAACGTTGCTTTCTGCGCAATCTGGATGCCTGACCTGGTTGGACCGGTATGTTTGAGCTACTGACTTCCTCTCAGCTGCGCACTAACACCTGTGTAGGCTCCATCATGGCTATACTTCAGCTTCGCGTTCGGTCTCTTCATGTACCAAACAATGGATAACCTCGACGGAAAGCAAGCGCGACGAACCGGAACCTCGAGCGGCCTCGGTGAACTCTTCGACCACGGTATCGACTCTCTCAACTGCACGCTGGGAAGTTTGCTTGGAACCGCTTCCATGGGCCTGGGAACCTCTACGGCTGGTATTGTCACTGCGCTCTGCCCTTGCCTGCCTATGTTCTTCTCGACCTGGGAGACCTACCACACGCACACTCTCTTTCTCGGTTACATTAACGGTCCTACCGAGGGTATTCTTATTGCCTGTGCGATCATGATCATTTCCGGCATTTGGGGACCTGGTGTCTGGGCTATTCCTTTGGCTAATGGCATCAAGGATCGCCTGCCCGGTCTTGCTGAGCTCCTCGGTGAGACGAGCTTCAAGGATGTCTGGGTCGGCTTGATCATTGGCTCCCTCGTCTTCACACAGATTCCCTTCTGTGTTCTCAATGTTGCCAAGGCTCGCAAGTCTCGAGGAGAGCCCATTCTCCCCGTCTTCCTCGAATGGATCCCCATGGGCGTGTACACCGTTTCAATCGCTGCCTGGATCTTCTCCCCCTACAGCACCATTCGATCCGAGAACCACCTCATGCTCTTCTGCTTTATCATGTCATTTGTCTTCGGTCGCTTGACAACCAAGATTATTCTCGCCCACTTGACACGCCAGCCTTTCCCCTGGTGGACCGTCATGCTGTACCCTCTTATTGGTGGTGCTATCCTCGGAAACTTACCTCGTGTCGGACTTCCTCAAATCAGCGCTGAGTTTGAGCTTTTCTACCTGTGGGCCTACCTTCTATTTTCCATGGTTGTCTATTTCCGCTGGGCCTGGCTCGTTGTTACCAGCATCTGCAACTACCTCGGCATCAATGCTCTTACCATTCCTAAGGAGAAGCAGATTGCCAACAAGGCGGCTCAGGCTGCCAACAAGCTGCATTAAGCCGGAAATAGCCGCTCCGGCTATCAAGACTTAGTTTGGACCAAATTACGAACCCCGAAAGATCGAAATGATATATATATATATACACTACCTAATCGGCATCCACCTGGAGAGGCGCAGCATTTGAAAGAGAGCAATCATGGGGAAAATTACGGTGTCGCAATACAGGCTAAAGAGACAAAGCATGACGATGGGCGTTTGGTGTTTACACAGCGGGTTACCGCATTCTTTCTGACGCTAGGATATAGATGTTATGTCCTGTTGAGAACCTTTGGAGTACAAGTTTTAATAGATCTAAATGAGGAGCATGTGTAGATGACGGGAGCTCATGGCCTTTTGGATAAGGTCCGGCTTTGGCGTGTAGGACGCGAGTCGAAAATCAATATGACAAGAATTTAATAGCTCTGCCTTTTCTCCTGTTTCACGTTAATGTATGCTCATTTTATCACTTTTTCTTTATCACAGTTCCCTCATGATACTTTTGGCTCACTATCATCAAGCTCTCAAGCTCTCAAGCTCCCAAGCTCTCAAGACGTGGGGTGAACGGGATGACGTAGCCTGCGCTAGCTTCGAAAGATGATGGTATTGCTAGGAATTCCTACTATTTATAGAGATGTTTTGTTAGGGTTGAGAGTCTGATTGGTGTTTCTTGTAAGAGCATCTTTGGAGATACAAGCTGATAACTCTCCTCACTATCCGTGCCCGAAGCTGATCTAGGCGTGTTGGACTCTCGGTGGAGATAAGATCAATCAAGTCGATCCATAGATTGAACATTCTCTAAAAGAAAATTTATTTATGAGCAAAAGTATAGATGTTACGGCGCAATCCTAACATAATCAACTCGATGCATGCATGTAGAAGCGCAATATGATAATATCCCTTCTAGTGATCTATACATCGAGGTATATGCGACAGTCTATGCGTGTCCTTAGGCCACGGGTTCAATCGAGTCTATGGAAAGGAAAGTAATCAAGTTAAACTGTAAATAAGAAAAAGCATCTCTAATGAACCATATCTATGAAATGCCCAATATTACGGACAACGTAAGTAGTTGCTCGGCATTTAGCCGTGGCCAGTCCGATGAGACAAACTCTAGCATTCAGCCACCGGGACGTTTTTGGACCCCAGGTCATTTTTAAGGGACCTACTGATGCGACCAAGGGTCTCACTAGGTTGCCTTCCCCGCCGTTTCGCATTTGAAAGAGGCGGTCTCTCCCAAGCTCAAGGATAGACATAAATTTCTATTGTCATGTTTTATCGAGCTTGGTCATCTTATAGTGGCTCGAAATATTATACATTGTTCTGACCAACAGGCCAATATGGATTTCAAAGAATCGATTTATAGAATAATAGTATGCTCTGACCTGCTATTTATGGCATTAGGGTCAACGGCGTGTTAGTTCCTGGCTGCTGCAGTAGGTTTGGTTAAAAGTACCTACCACAGCACTGTCGTCTCCCCACTTGAGTCGGCCTAGGTTGTTGTACCTGTCCTTATGGCTCTCATCCCTTGCATGGTCTGGGATTGGAGAGCTTCAACTCCATCCTGACACGAAGCGACTTGTTTGCTCCAATTCCTTTGTCCACGGCATCTACACTCGCTGCTTTGCCTTGCCTTGCATTGCATTGTCTTTCTCGATCAGCCCTGTTCCACGTCGATTACAATCCTTCCGACGGAATGAGCTAGTTTCGCGCCCCACGACAAACCGACCCAAAACCCGCTCCTTGTTGGTTTAAAGTAGTATTTATTGGTGTCCGTCCTTCCATGGCTGCATCTTCGACAATGCCTCAAATGCCATCTTCGCTGCCATTCTTTGCAAAACTACTCGTTTTCGTCTGCCTCCTCGTATCGACCGTCGCCGAGTCCATGACGCTTTCCGACGATGTCCTCCAGAACATTCCTTCGCCAGGCGACGACTTCGATATCAAGAATGGCAAGCTGCTCGCTCCTATTTTGATCCCCCGTGTCCCCGGTACCGAGGGGCAAGTGCGCACCCAGAAGCACTTTGTCGACTTTTTCAAGAAGAATCTTCCCGAATGGACCCTCGAGTGGCAGAACTCAACTTCAAAGACCCCCGTCACTGGAAATAAGCAGGTCCCCTTCTCCAACCTTATCTTTCGAAGGGACCCCCCATGGGCACAAAAGGGGGATGTGAGTCGACTTACGCTGGTCGCGCACTACGATAGCAAGTATGAACCAGAGGGCTTCATTGGCGCAATCGATAGCGCTGCGCCATGTGCCATGCTGATGCATGTTGCGAGGAGTGTTGAGGATGCGCTCAAGGCGAAGTGGAACAAGATGCAGAAGGACGGCGACATGGACGATGGGCTTGAGGAGACACAGGGAATCCAGATCATTTTTCTAGATGGTGAAGAAGCTTTTCAACATTGGACAAATGAGGACTCGCTTTACGGAGCAAGGTAAGACTTTGCGTTAGCTTACAGGATATATGTGCAATGGCTAACAGTATGTCAAGATCGCTCGCTGCGGACTGGGAGTCTCAGTTCCACGGCTCTCTAGCAACCTACAGGACTCCTCTTGACTCTATCAGCTTGTTTGTTCTTCTCGACCTTCTTGGTTCTCCAAACCCTCATATTCCTTCATACTTCCTCACCACACATTGGGCGTATCGTGCTATGGCTAGCCTGGAGGAGCGTATGCGACAGCTTGGCGTTCTTGAGACCAAGCCCAAGGTCGCTTTCATGCCTGAAGGCGACAAAGCCGCCCACCGTTTCACACACAGCTTCATCGATGATGACCACCGACCTTTTATGGAGCGCGGTGTTGACATCCTGCATCTCATTCCCACACCATTTCCCGATGTCTGGCATGAGATGACGGATGACGGCGAGCACCTCGATCTACCAACAGTGCGTGACTGGGCGAGGATCACGACTGCGTTCGTGGTAGACTGGATGGGCATTCAAGACTTCATGCCCAAGTTGGTAGGGACTAAGGCGAAGAGGAATGGTGCGGCTGTGACAACTACATCAAGCAAGAGGACGGAACTTTAGAAGATTTGAAGTACATACTCACACCCTTTAGAGAAATATCGGTGGGTTTCTTGGGGCTTGGCTTGGCGTTAAAGGCGCGGTATGATGGAAAGAGTCATGTAATGAATGAATGGTTCATGTTACAAACTACTGGAGTTAAGGTTTCTTTGATCTACAAGTATGCGACTTTATCCTCTTGACTGGGTCGCATTGGATACCACTTACTCGATCCTTCGACATCAAAAGGACCCTGAGAAAACGCTCATAATCCCCGTGGGTACCGTGCAAGACGGACCGAGGACGTAGAGGCATTTCTCACCGATTGCACGCCAACGTTAGAGTCAGACTAACAGACAACATCCGAAGTAGACGCCAGAATTGTCCTGATTGGTCGTTTCTATCTTGAACCCTGACACCGTCTGTCTAAAGAGGGCGTAATGTAGATTTTTGGCGTCTTATTGATTCGTCCCTCCTCCATGTTTGAGCCCCGGACAGTTTTTATGGAGTCTGAAGAGATAGCGAGGTTCGTGATACGTTACGGCCAACTTCCTGCGACGGCTTTTGCGCGACATACGAGTAAGGTAGCCATCATGTTTGTAGTAATTGAAATTTACGTCGCCTTGTTTTGCGCCCTCTTGGCTCATTTATGAGTTTGTCTACTTGATTAGTTCTTCTATTTAAGTGATCACTACTCCCAACCTCATTTTCCCAAGTCTTGAACACTTGAGCTGAGACAAGCAAACATCAGCACAGTCTTCATACCATACACTCACCATGTCGGCCATATACTCTGAGGCCCAGGTCGCCAAGTTTCTCAAACATCTCCAAATACCGCAAGAGTTTTACGTTGGCAACGAGCCTATTCTAGACCATGCCTTTCTCACCGTGCTTCATCAGCATATGATTGCAACGGTTCCTTATGATAACATGACATTGCATTACTCGTCGCACCGCGATATTACTCTTGAGCCTCAGGCTCTTTACCAGAAGATAGTGCTCGATGGGCGCGGAAGAGGAGGTTACTGTATGGAAAGCAATCTGTTCTTCTGTTACATGCTTCGAGCTCTTGGTTTCCAGGTTTATCCCGTTGGTGTACGAGTCCGACTTCGAAAAGATGGTGTTCCTCATGGTGGATATCCTGGATGGTAAGCCTGGTCTGCGCAATTGTTATCCCCGGACTACTGATGGCTGATCTGCAACTAGGGTTCACATTGTCAACATCGTGACACTACCTGACAACTCCCGCTGGGTTGTCGATGCGGCTTTTGGCGGCGATGGCCCTACACGGCCCATGCCTCTGGTTGAGGGCGCCGAGTGGCGCAACATGGGCACTCAAGACGCCCGTCTCATCAAGGACTTTATCCCCGGTCAAACAGAGCTCACATCTGGTCGACGTCTCTGGATCTACCAATGCCGCAACTCCCCCGATCAAAACTGGAACAGCTTCTACGCTTTCAGTCACTCTGTTGAGTGGCTACCTGCCGATTTCGAGATATCCAACTGCTACACAGGCACGAGCCCTCGAAGCTTCCAGACACATACCGTGCTGGTCGTGAAATTCATGATGAGAGCGAGCAAGACTTCGCCAACGGGTGAAGAGATTTATGGAAAGCGTATGCTGGTTAATGATGTGATCAAGGAAAACCCTGGAGGTAAGACAATAGTGTTGAAGGAGTTGAAGACGGAGGATGAGAGAGTGGAGGCGCTAAAGGAGTATTTTGGAATCGAGTTGACGACGGAAGAGAGAGAGGCTATCAAGGGCTTCCAAACTGAGATTAAGAGCGAGTAGAAGGAGCATGCGTATACCACCGGTCGGTTGTTTTTCAGAGTAGAATGTTTACAGCAGAAGCGAATGATGATGTTGTATGGTATTTTTATTTACAACATACACCAGTTACATGGGGATGTTCATAATTGACTTGAGTAAAGTCGTAAGCATTGAAGTCAAGTGTTCTAATAACCCCCCAATAAAGAGAATCTACCCTAAAGCGGGAGCTCAATTCTAGTCCCCACCCCATTTATAGCTTTGACCAATCAAATCCCCCCACTTCCACCACGTAACTCAAGCTACAGTACGCTACTGTTTCGAGGTCCAGTCTCAAGCTGTCCTGTCCCATCCACTTGTTGCCCTCAACTTCTCGAACCGAATCGACTGCGATAAAGTCGATATCATGCGCTTCTCAATCGCATCGTCACTTGTTTTCTTGACGAGTGTAGCTAGCGCTGCCTCGTCTTGGAGCTTCAAGGATGGCTCCGTTACCGTCGCCTCCAAAAAAGGACAGGACGTTACTGCCAAGTAAGCTTCTCTTCCAGAGTTGCCATGATGGTGTTATCATGGGAGAGCGATTGCGGAAGAATGCGTGCTAACAGAATTGATTGGTACAGATTCAGCAACCAGGAGCCAGTCAAGGATACTCTTATTCTAGGAAAGACAGATACCATCAAAGTCTCATTGACTACGACCGAAGACAGCGAGGCGAAGCGACCTCACCAGGCCTTCGTCGTCATTACTGAGTCGACTGGCCTCGAAGTTGCCCTCCCTCTCGATATCAAGTCCACCGGAAAGGCAGTGGCCACTATTGTATGCGATTATAGATTCCTCCATCAATGACCCAGCTAATTAATTCCTCAGTCGCACAAGGACCTTCCTGTCCAGTTCCTCCTCTCCGACGAACCCCTCAAGGCCAATCTCGTTTTGGGCTCCTTCGACTCATCCAACCCTCTCATCTCTCCCGTTTTCAATATTGAGGTCTATCATGTACCAAACACTCCTCGTCCTCACTACGAGCCTCCCATGCGATATGGACCCCGAGCCGAGATTCACCACATCTTCAAGGTTGGCGACACGAGCCCTCCTATGATCATATCTGTTGTATTTGTGACCGCTATTGTGGCTACCTTCCCCGTACTTCTCATTGCGGTAAGTAATTCTATCATACAATAATAGCTCAAGCTAACATGTGCACAGTGGTCCCTATTAGGCGCCAACCTCGACCACCTGCCCAAGGCTCTTGGAACTGCACCCATCTCCCACGCCCTCTTTGTCGGCTCTATTATCGCCATTGAGGGATCCCTCTTCCTCTACTACGTCAAGTGGAACCTCTTCCAGCTGCTACCCGTCTTTTCGGGTCTTAGCATCGTGGCCTTCCTGAGCGGAGTCAAGGCTCTGAGCGAGGTGCAGGGCCGACGCTTCGCCGGTGAGAGGTGAGCGGATTGGCATGAATCAAAAGTAACTGCTTCGTATGATAGAAAGGGCTGGTTTTATAGACCGAGTACCAAGACTCGACGTGAGCGGAAGACAAGTGGAAGACACATCTTTTACCCAAAAGCAGCCATTACCTTAACATGGGCTCTGAAGACGCGCATAGTGGTATCAAAAGCTAGGAATTTCTGCAATATCAGAAGCTAGCAACTGGGGTGCAAGAAGATGGATTGGCCATTGGACAGCTTAAAAATGATGTACTATGATAGAAGCTGGAAATTGAGTCGAATTTGATGACTCTGAACAATTACGTTACTAGGCTCCAATAAGTGAAGTTGTGTCATGATGCGTCTGTTAGGTATTCGGATTAAAGACATGCAAACTAGCCCCTTCATTTGTGCCCTATGCCAATTATAGTCCCTCGTACATTCTCACTTGTTTTCATTATCGCAAACCCCCCGACCTGTAAGATCGCTCGTATGCTCAAAATGCCTCCCACTCTCATTCTTCCTTCGGCTTGGTCCACATACTCAACTGTTCCTCTAATACACTGTTGAACCACTCTGCCCGCTCTAGGATAGGAGCATGTCCCATGTCATCCACAATATGAACAGTGCCTGGCCTCAAAACCTTGACAAGTCTCTCGCCGTTGGGGAGGGTGATCATATTGTCGCGCTTTCCATGCATGATAAGAATACGTTCAGAACCAACAGCCTCTGCTATCTGACGCAGCTGCTCGTCTGACTTGTTATGCATGGCCGCTGCTGCAAGTTGACACATGAGCATAGTGCTGCTGAATACTTCGGGATTTCGCTTCTTGGTAAGTTCTTGAGCTTGGAAACGCTGAAAGTTGGAATCGAACAGTCGGTATGTTGGACCAGCCTCTGGCGGTGGAGGACCACACTTCGGGGTGACGCCGGGCTCGGGTAGTATCTCGTCATCTGGTGCGACGAGCCACTCAGGTGTGAAGAGCTTGAGAGATGTGTCGACGATGGTGCGCTCCATGGATTTAGGAACCAACCAGCCCATGCGCTCTGTGACTGTCGCCAAAAAGCCTGATGTGTTCTGAACACGTGCCGAGGTACATATGAGGGTAAGGGTCTGAAGACGCTCAGGAATGCGAATAGCAATCTCTTGAGTTATCATGCCACCCATGGAGATACCTACGAGGTTGATTTCACGTTCAGCCGTCCAGCCAACATGGTCGATAACCTCGATGATATCGAGCGCCATGCCGCTGGTGGAATACATACCGAAAGGCTTGTCACTCGCGCCCATTCCACGGTTGTCGATAATCAGAACTGAGTACTTGTCGCCATGGTCATGGCCGAAATGCTTTGTTTGACGCTGCCACGAAGTCTTCACACTTGCCAAGCCCATAACAAGCTACATATTCTTATCAGCAGGTTTCTTTCATATTTCACTCGACGTGACTGGAGCCGAATGTAACAAGACGGAATTGGGAAAGACGTGATACATATACGGAGAGATTGAGGAGATTTGACGGGAGAAACGTACCACAAGCTTGACGGGTCCTTCACCGTGAATTTCCCATGCAATACCAACCGGACCACCGCGACCTTCGGCCACAGCTAGTTTGCCTTGAGAGGTAGGCTCCAGCGCCCATAGAGTGGTTGGGTAGGCAGGATGGTTGAGCGTCTCCTCGATAGAGGGAAGCGAACGAATCCTAGGTCGACGCATCGCGTGTAAGTGACTTTTGAAACCACACATAAGAACAAGTGAGATGAAAGAGAGTGAAAGAATAACAACTAATGCTGCAAGAGAAAAAATATTGTGCTTAGGATGAGGAGGAAGAAGATGATGATCGAGGACTCACATGTCAGATGCCATGATAGATACCTGGAGTTTTGTTTGCTTCTATATCACTGGTTCCTTCTGCGCAAACACGGTTGTGTAGCTTCCCAAGCTCACAGGAAGGCCTGAGCTGTCTTGTCGTAAGAAGCGTAACGAAGCTGTTTGATAGTATGTGAAGATTGCGGGTATCCAAAACGTCACTATCTACTAAGTGAACTATGCGATTAAATACGAGGAATGCAGGAGATGAGAAAAAATGCAACGGATGAATGACAAGTCTGCAGTTTGTATGTATAATATCGAAGAGGAAAAAAAGCAAATAATCCCCTCTCGAGGCACAGTTGAACCAGGGTCCAAAGTGGAGAGAGCGAGTCAGAGAAAAGCAGATCTAACACAACCCGTCCGTCCCTTTCGTTACTGTGACGTTGTTTCCTGACCTCGGCACTAACGCCACGTGCCAAGGGGGGATGGGATAGATATCCGAACATGGATGGCATGGCAGCTAAGAAGTCGCTTTCCACATTCCAGTCTCGCAAGCTTGGTGAGTATGGCGAGAATGAGGTAGGAAACTCTGAAGCCTCAAAATATTACATAGTATCAGACTACCAGTTAGCGACGGAGTTTAAAATGTCTTCGTCAGCTTCACACGCTGCGTATTTGAGACTAGTCAATGATCTGCTGCTAGAAGAGCATACCATCAAAAGGGGAAGAATTAGAGAACCAATTCATGATTGATCGTGCTCGCTAAATCTGAAATTATTTTCATCTCGTCATTTCTCACCTTTCCATACTCTTTTTTTCTTCCCAGATGAAGGCTCTATGGTTCAAGACCAAGACACCAAATCCTACGCCATTCTACACACAATCCCAGCATCCACCTCACGGCATCACCAGTCCGATACCGCTCAGGTTCTCTTCGTCGAGCTGGTTCTTGCGATCAACACCACCGGCGATGGGGTTAACACGGTAGTTGAACAGGTAGTAGTGAAGCTGACCGTCACCAGCGCCAAACTTCTGCTGCTCCAGGAAGAGCGCATTGTCCATCAACGTCAGAGCGTTGAAAACATCAAACTTGTAGCGTTTGGAGATGATAAGGGCATCGTGCACCAGCTCATTGAGGCGCTTCTTGAGAGCAGCCTTGTCGAACTTGTCCTGTAGAGCGACCTCTGTACCATAGTAAAACATGTAAGCAACCTTGATGACATTGTGCTTAGTATTGCCAATGGCAGTGGACTCAATGCAGAAGAAAGAGAAGAAGTCAGTAATCTTGTTGTTCTCATCCTGTGTGGTGCGTTAGCATCAATCCATGCATGTATCGTTCAATGAGACTTACTTCAACAACGTAAGTCCACACGGCCTGCTGCTCATTGGGGCCAACCTTGGGCAAGAACCAGTGCAGAGCTTCCTCACGCGTCAACTTTGGTGTCATATCGAAGCGGGTGTTGTAACGGTGATACAGGTCCATGACGGCATCGATATCCTTCTCTTGTAGCGGTCGCAGACCCTTAATGCCAGTGTCGTCGGGCAGCGCATACTTGCGGACCTGGTATTGAGGCTTGCTGTTCGCGGGAAGAGGGCTGAAACCGCACTCGTAGAGCTTCTGCCAATTGATAGCCCGGTGGAAGTATCTGCAGGTGCTGACAGGCTTGGGAAGGACGACACCCGCAGTGTAAAGACCTTGCCAAATACCGTCGAGGTTGCTGCGTCGGGTGATTTCCTTGATAAGCACTGGTGTGAGACGCTTGCCTCGAAGCTTCTTGTGGATAGCGAGGAAGTTGACCTCAGAACAAGTGACTACGTTATCGCGAACACGCAGGTGAACAGGGATGGCGGAAATGAAAGCGCAGAGCAGACCAGATTGAGAAGCGCGCACGCCGACATGATACTCCTTCTTCCAGCCAGGAGGCATCATGGCCCTGTACGTGTCAGTGTGAGCTGTTCCACGATGCTCATTTGATCATGAGTACAAAAGATCTACGACTTACCAGCGAAGGATAGTTGGCGAGTAGTTGAAACGGAACATAGCCTCGTCGTCCTCAACATAGTGCTTGTTGAGCAGCTCATAGACCTCCTTGATCTCCTCTTCCTTAGTCAAATCCATGGTAACCCATTCGAAGCCGGGAATCAAAGCTGAAGGTTCTTTGTCAACCTCTTCGACCTTCTGGATTCGCAGAGGGCCCTCCTTCAAGTTGTTGTCCTCTCCAAACTTGGGCACAGGCTGCGTCTGCCAGAACTTGTACGATCCCATATCCTTGGCGTTCTTTCCACCCGCGGCAAGGCCAGTCATGATATCCTGGAGGGACATCTTCTTGAGCATATCGGCAGCTTGGTCGGCGGAGGGGTTGTCGCTCTTGGAGGCCTTGGACACCTCCTGAGCAAGAGCCGGGTTGAGAGCGAGGAACTCCTTGACCTGTTGAGGGGTGAGGCCATCGAGGGCCTTGTGGAAGTCGGCATCGGTCGGGGCGGACTTTGAGCCGGTCAAAGCATCCTTGACCTTTGAGCGCTTCGACTTCTTCTTCTTCTTCTTTTTCTTGTCGCTTGATCCTTCGGCGGCGTGTTCCTCCTCGTGCTCTTCCTCGGATGCGGACTCAGCGTGTTGATCGGCTTCGAGGTCGGCTTGTGCGATTGCCTTGCCCTTGAGCTCGGCGTTCGTCTCGTCGACGACGGGCTCAACTGGCTTGGACTCCTCAGACATGGTTCGGTATGGTCCTTAAGTGCAGAGGTGATGTAGGTGCGAACAACTAGGTACGTGAGGTGGGGGATTGAGCGAGAGCTCTTTGGTGGGGTAATTAGTGGGATAAGTTATGCGGTAACATGTGCCTGTCCTGTTACAGGAGGGGCTCACCCTGATCCAACTTCAAACAGGAGATCTTGGAATGAAAGAATAGAAAGATAGAAATACGATTCTCTAATCGATATAACGAAAAAATCAAGATTTAATTTATGAAGTTGTCTTGTAAAACATTGAATCGTTATGAAGATAGTTATACATCCAATCTCAAGCAAATTAGCTCGAAGCAATATACTCATAAAGCTGACCAAGTAAGCAAGAATCTGACAGAGCACTTCCTTATACTACTAGAAATAAACTAAAATAATATCCGTTCGAAACATCATGCGAAATTGGTTCTTCCGCTTATCTAGTACAAGCAATCGAATGAACCAAGCGACTCTAATATGTTCTAAATAAGGGTAGGATATTAAGTAGAATTCTCATTCAAACAACCAAGGTTGATCGTAAAGACTAACAAAAAAAAAAAAAAAAAAAAAAAAAAAAACTTGTACCGATGCTGATGTGATACTGCTATTTCAGTTGTTATTTGGAATTAGCCTCATCGTCGTTGTTGTAAGTCGTCCCATGGAGGTCAAAGGCTCTCATGATGGCCAGCGCAACAGGTGCATAGCCCATAATATCATTGTGGCCTGCCAGCGTGTTAGTTGTTGCATCTTGAACTTGTGTAGACGTCTTTTACATACCGCCATATGGGAAAAGTTCTTGACGGATAATCATGTTGGGCCCAGCTGTCCAAGTGGTCACAAATGCGTCCTTTCCCTTGCGAACAGTCCGCTCTTCTTTCCAAGCTGCGAATTCTTCGTCGTCCATGATTCCAACCATCTCCTGGGCAGCTGCTCGAAAGAGCTTATTGTCTTCGGTCCATGGGATGTCTTTGTCATTCTTGGCATGAACCAAATTGAGTCTGAGCCTTGTTTTTGTGTGCCGCACGACATTAGCCAAACGGTGATCCGAATGCCATTTGTCAACGACGAATCGGTGAATGAAGCGTATGAGTGTGGGCCACATTCGGAAGGGTGCGAGGACGGGGACAACACCTCCAATGCGATAGCCCAATAGCAGATTGGCTAGATCACTGAAACCTGCGACAATGGTGATGCCGGCAAATTCAACACCCTGAAGGGCGTACTTTTCGGCAACTGCGCTGACCACGGCTGTACCTAGACTCTGTCCAAGGAGAACGATGCGGCTGGCCGGGATGCCTGCAACCTTGGTAGCCCATTCCACAAGTGTCGCAGCATCTTGGATTACCCCAGTCTCAGAAGGCGAGCCTGTCGAGTGACCGAATCCTCTGTAGTCAATAGCGACGACATGATATGAGGAGGTATCAGTTAATGAATGGTAGCTGAGAGGTCGAATAGCTTGTGCAATATGACCAGCGTTCTGTGACGTCAGTCGATGTTGATAGACAATTTTTGACCATGACTTACACCATGAACTGAAGAAGATGTGAGCGGTGATCAAATGAGGACATTTCCAGTCAAGACTTACAGTACAGAACTAATCGAGATTCTGGATCTTCTTTTAGCAGGCGAAATGATTCGGTTTTGGTGAAATCGGCTGAAAACCCTGGTTCTTGGGATTCAATTGCAGCCTCGTTTTGAAGATAAAGCGGCAGGGGAAGAATATGCCAAGCATATATAGTTTCCCCGTCAGGAGTTTTGAGTGAGAAAGGGGTGACTTGGTTTCCTGGTTGAAATATTTATGAGTCGTCGTCGTCATCAGCTTGACTGATATGAACCTACGAGCGAAACCCCATCGTTCTGGATGATTCACATTATTCCATAATAATGTATTGATCTTGTGAGCGTATAAGAAACTATTGATGAGATGTCAGAGAGAATAACTCAAGCCCAAGGTCAACATACTGTCTCTGAAAGAAAGGCGTCATACCCAACCCGATGAAGACGCAATACAGTCCCAGTGGCGCCGCAACCACAGCAATTACAGCCCGTAAGGCGGGATGTAGAGACGTCATGATTGGGTTGGTGGTGATAAAAATAGAAAACAAAGAAAACAGCGAGAAGATACGAGTATATAGGTAGTCAAAGGATTGTGAAAACGAAAGACTACAGGGATTAATACAAGTGTTATTCCTGCCCTTCTCTGTCACAGTAATCAGACGCAAGATCCATTGAGGTCTGAGGTTGAACCAGACGTTGCTTTGTTCGCGCTAAGCATCGTCGATCAGCAGCGGAACCTATCACGCGGGGAAAATTACGAGTGCATACAGGTACCCTAAGGCGCGTCTGATGCGGCTGTGGCTCCACCCACTCCTCTGGGTCGCAGAAAACTTGATTGGGGAACAAAATAATCTGGTCACTTGGTTCCACATCAGACCCGTCTTTAGGCTATCTATTTTCTGTGTCCCAAGTTATAGGTCTTGATTTTTTTGTTACCCCTAGCTTAGTACTTAAGCAGCAGAAAGAGCCGCGAATCGACAACATGTTGGGTCAATAAACTTGATTGGAAGAGACGTCATATTATAATGCATACAATCTGTGATGATATGGATATCATGCTACACAAGAACTCGAGTCGGCCAGCAAATTCCAATGAACTGCTCTTCTGACTTCCGTGTTTATCGCTCATTTGGCTCTATTTCATGGATATCACGGTCATTCTTGCGGCGCTTCCAGAAAATGGAACCGCCTCAGGGCGGGCCTCGACAGGCTGCAAAGTCCCCTGAGCCCCAGCTTCTTATTTCACTCTAGGCGCTGCAGTGCTAAATTCATAGGCCCGCGCCTCAGTCCAGGATTGGCAGTGCCTGGCTCCTCCGCCTTTTTCGACCAATTGAATCTCTTCCTTTCACTTTCCGTGCTCCATTATGAAGGTGTGTCGGACCTGCACCACTGACTGAGCCTCGGATTTCTGGCCGTGGCTGCTACTCTATTACTTCCTCTTCCCAATGGGAGCCTCCATTCCCATCTTTCGTCTTCCACCTCCATACTCCCTCGGCCTGCCCTTGTGACCCAACTTCAGCTTCACGTCACCGTCCGACTCTTTTACCTGCGAAAATACCCGAATACTGAGCTCTACACGTCCATATTGTCTTCAGACGCGCCTTGCATGCTCCTTATATATAATGATTGGCTTTCGCTTTGCAGTATAATTCCGTTGCGCTTTCTGTAGTTTGTCTACTGGACGAGCTGTCATATGGAGCGAAAGCGCAAACTGCCCGCGCGGGCAGCTGCTCGAGGAGAAACCGCTGCTAAAAAGCGCAATGTTACACCTCGAGAGCGTTCTGCGACACCTGCTGCTCCCCCGCCAGCACCAGTCCCAGCCCCAGATCCGGAGCCAGAAGAGCCTCCGCTGCCGCCGTTGCCCAAGTCAGTCCAAGCTGGTAAACCGCTTCCTACCGTTGAAGTCGCCCAGCCCGAGGATCTCTCCTCCAAGGAATACCAGTCTGTTGGCGAAAGGTATGTCATGCTAACAATGTGCCATGAGACAATGACATTGACTGACGCGTTGCTCAAGCGGCGTACTTGCCGAATCGCTCTCACGATCCCGTCACAAATGGATTAGCGAAGGTCTGTTTGCTAAATATTGGACGAAACCACACAAGCGCAAGGGCGTACTCATCGAAGACCCCAAAAACCCGCCCAAGGAGACCATGTCAAAGGTCGGCAACGTGACAATCACAATTGAGCCTCATATAATCGAAGCCACGATGTATGTGGTTAAGGACCCGAAACCAAAAGCCCAACCATTACCACAACAGCAACCGCAACAACGTCCTATTATTCAATATGGCCCTCCGAATGGCACAATGCCTCCACCACTCGCACCCCCAGCATCGACAGCCGGCACCCCCAGCCAGAACAAGGCCGCGACGCCAAAATCCATACCACCTAGCCCATCCCAGGTTGTGGCTCAAAGTCCGGCGCAACCACCTCAACCTCTTCCTCGAGCTACGCAAGATCAGACTGCTGTCCCGACACCGACCCAGAAGCCTGGAAATGCTCCACTATCCAACAACATGACACCACCTCCAAACCCAGCCTTCCAGCCGAGGCCACAAGCTGTAGGAGGACCTGTAGCACCATCTGCGGCGCCTCCGCCAGTCGGACATGCGCCTCCCAGTGTTGCCGGGCCAGCTGTACCGGCCTCAGCACCGACGCCAGCTGGACCAATGGTAGCTCCTGCAATGTCTACAGCACCCAGACCACCCAACGCTCAAGCACCTGCAAGTGGCCTTGCAAAGCCTGCACCAGCTCCAGGACCTACGGTCCCAGGGCCTGCTCCCGCAGCAAAGCCATCAGCAAATGACCCCGTTATCGCCTTACTCGCACAAAAGGCCTCAGGAGATGCGGAGCTTCGTGATCTCATGAAGAGAGTGGCGGTAGGACAAGCAAAAGAGGGCGAGCTGGCTCATTTCCAGAAAATCATCGATCAGTTAAATGCAGAGTATCGGAGTAGAGGAGGGCAGCAGGGGCCATCAGCAGACCGACTTCTAGTAGACGGTCGGACTGTCCAATATTTTGCTACGGAGGTCCGAACTATTCTTGATATTGTTTTGGCTTCAAATCCCAATCAAAAATCGTCCGACCTGCGGCCACCACATGGAAGCGATCCGCTCGTCGTCCAACTTGTCAAAACTGCCCTAGAGGACCCAAGGGCTCGAGACATGATCCGCAGAATTGCAGAAAGCCGACCAGGTTTTACCGACGCTACGGATCTGAAGGAAATCCTGGACAGACTACACCGCGACATGAAGAGTGTGCCACCAGCTTCTCCTGCTCCGGTACAAATTCGACAACAGGCCCCGAATGGCATGCTAAACGGCCAGGCTAAAGCGCATCCGACTGTAGCTTCGCCCAATCCCCAGGCTCTACGATCCAAAGGGCCTCCACCTGCCCCCAAACAAGATGTTACGGCAGTTGTGTTTGATTTTGGAAGCGGGGACCGATATTTGTTCCCCAAGTTTAGTATCCTGGAGTATTTGCCTACGACAGCCGGCCAGCAAGTCGTGGCTTCATTCCTGATTGTTCGAAAGGGAAGCACTTCAGAATATGGAGGAGACCCGAAGCTTGATTATTACCAACCTGTCACGATACGTCTCTTTACGCAGACTGGTCGCCAATTGGAGAACTTGGCACGAGTTGTTGCTCCTCAGGATGAGGTCCGGCGTTACATGGATGATGTTATGGACAACATGACACGGGCCGAGTACGTGCTTTTGGCCATGAGGCTTCCCAAAACCTCTCCAGATGGCGAGAAGGACGGCACAGCTTCGGAGGAGCCAAGAACCAATGGCTCTACACCTAAAGCTGACGCGGCAGCTGAATTGAAGACCGCCCCGAAACCTGGTGTTCTCTGGACATCTAAGGGAAACTCAGAAACGCCACCGGTGGAAGGGCGGTTGTCTAAGCCCGCTCGAGATGCCGAGCAGGAGGCAGAGGCTAGATATCAGCGTTTGATCAACCAGGTATCCGCCAAAGATACTGGAGCTTAACCTGTCTAGTTTTCCGTGGCTGTATTTTTGTATAAAGTTATTTCTTTGTCGGCGCGAACTCATCGGGATTGAAGTTTGGCGAAGTTTGGAGCGTGGAGTAGGTCATCATTTCGTTGTATGGGCTGGTAACATGCGTATTTTGTACTGAACTAGATATATTGAATCAAGCAAGAACTGTACGGGCTCAATCGTGGCCGTACTTACGTACAAGGAATACTTGCAACATGGTAATTTATTACACAGGCATTGCCTAGAGTAAGTCTGAAAGATTAAGCCGTCTGGCTGTTTATTGGTTTCCATCGTCTATATTATATCTTGAAATATTCTCCGTCAAGTCCCCGCATGTGATCGACTTCAAGGTTTATTGAGCGCCTCCTGACATCGCTAATGAGGAGGCACGACATGAGCAGACATTTACGTTCACACGTATTCTGGTGAAATGGTACGATATCGCCTTGCACTGAACCAATTGTCGTTGGCCATATGGAGATTCTGTAGTCTTCATGCCTGCATCGAGGACCACGCTTCTCGTGCGGTAGCTGGTTAGAAGCCGTAAGTACCACCACCGCTTCCATGACATGGTGAAGGGAGTGAAGGTCGACTTAGGCACGCTCGGGAACTGGGTCCGGCTCTTCTCAGGGAAGTCTGTTGCAGAAAAGACTTCGAAGGAGAGTATCGAGTCCGATGACAAGTGGCATCTACCGGTTGGAAGAGTGTAACAGGCGAACCCAACACACTCTTATTGGAAATTGAGGCTGTACAAGAACGAACATGGTATCCCCGAATTCGAGAGGCCGGGAGATTGGTCACCAGATGTGATACTCAGGACTTGATAATATTAGCACTGCTGATGGTCAGTCAGATATGCTTCTGGAGTTACTTTGCCTTGACGCAATCGTGATGATAGTACCTGCTTGAGATCAATGAGATCCCTGTAGCATCATTGTATTGTATATGATCGAGTAACCTTGATCACCAGGGGTATTGCATGAGCGAATGGTATCACTAAAATCATTATCTGAGGCAGGCCCTCTTGTAAGTGGCATCGTATCAAAAAGCATATCAACATGATATCCCCGAAACCCTCGGTGTATGTCAGCAGCCAATCACTTGGATGAACTTCATCACATATGAACCCAATTCAAGAGAATATCACGCCATGGAGAGAGTGGAAAGAGGGGAAAGTGAAGCCATTTCTCAATGATTACGAAGAGTTTGTGGCCCTTCTTAGCTATAAAGTAGCTCTTAGTACTATTCCCTTACCTTCTTGTTTTCCCTTTCTGTTCTCATCTTTATTTTGGGCACATCCTTGGTACTACTTGACTTGCCCATCTACTTTGAGTAAGCGCAAGTCTCTCAGCATGAGGTTGTCCATCACCGTCCTCGTTGCCATACAGGCATCGATGGGCTTGGCTCACGCTATTCCTCTTTCCCCTGATGCATACACGGCACCCGAGGAAAAGCGAGCGACGCTCTCGGATGTCTACAGAGAGTTGATGTTAGAATTTGAGACCAAGAAGTTCACAAGCCATGAAAAGCATGAGTCCAAGAAAAATTACAACCACGATGAGTACAGACCCAAGGACTACTATCCTCAGGATCACGAATCCGAAGAGAGATACGAAATCACGGAGAAGTACGAACCCAGAAGAGACCGTACCATCACCAAGGTCAATGTCAGAAAATACTATCCCCAGGAGGACCACAAGAACGAGGACTACGACTACAAACAGAAGTATAGCGATCACGACGAGGACCGCCGTTACAAGGACTACAGCTCCGAGGATCACCACTACGAGTACAAGAAGGATTATGTGAAGAAGAAGTTCGACGCATTCAATGATCGCTATGGTCTCAGCAAACATGATTTCGACAAATACTTTACCAAAGATCAACACGAGCCCTCGGAAAAGTATAAGCCGGAAGAGAGCCACGACTCTAAGGGATACAACGTCAAGAGATGCCCCCCTAGCAACAGCTGGTGTCAACCGAGGCCTTTCGCTGGATTCGATACCCGGCACAAGGGGTCTTATATCGATGCAAACGCTGAGCACACGCATTCTTACAAGACCGAGGAGAAGCCAACATACCCCGAACCTTCAAATTACCAGGGATACAAGTACAGCCCCAAGGATATATACGACTCCAATAGGGAAAAGAAGCCAGAGATGGATGTGTTCAGGCCTGGTTATTCCTCCCCGAAAAAGGACGATGCTGAAAGGAAGGGTGACAAGCTCTCCCACTTCCACAAGTATGAGCAGGAGAACGACAACCTCCCTTATTTCGACAAGTCCCTAGAGAAGTATCTCTCGAAGCAGGCTTTCGATTCAGAGAGGAAGACCATTCCCAAGGCAGAGTACGGTGATGATTCCGAAGAGGAGTACCCCAAACATGGTCCTTCTCCCAAGGGTGATGACAAGTATAAAATGACGGGGGTCTATGGGTTCAGGTACGAACACCACCCCGACGAGGAATCTTTCCTGTCGGAGGAGGCAAACGACAAACACAGACACGGTGGCTCTGACCAACCCAAGAGTTACGCGTACAAGAAGTACTACCCTAAGCAAGAAGATGAGGAGGAGGACAAGCACCCCAACGAGGCTGAGAAGTATGGTTATAGGAAGTACGACCCCAGGGAGGAGGACGGCAAGCACAGCCACTCTGATGAGAAGAGTCACCACCACAAGGAGGAAGACGACAAATCCGATGACTCTGGGGAGGACAAGAAGCATGTCTCCAGGAAATTTTACTATCCTAATTACCACGATCCTAAGGAGAGCACCAAGTACTACCGCAAGCAGGAGGTCAGCCATGGAGACCACGGCTCCAAAGAGCAGCCCTGCGCTCACGGGAAGGACGAGCATCATGGGTACTATAAAGAGTCTGGATATGAGAACGTTGTCCCAGGCTTCATGTGGGCCGGTCCTGGAACCGTGACCAAGACTCCTTGTGCGAAGAAGGAGGGATGCCCTTATGGACATTGGCACATGTTGGAGCCCAAGAACGGAGAGCACAGGCGAATTAGTATCAGCGGAACTAACATCGTCGTCGAGCCCGACTACAAAAGGCCCGACTACAAGGAGGATACGGTGAACCACGTCCTGCCAGGCTACGAGAACGTCATTCCAGGTTTTGAGTGGGCGGGACCTGGCGTCGTTACCGAAGTTCCCTGCCGCAGCGTTACGGATTGTCCTGAGGGAGGTTGGTTCATGTTGGCCCCCAAGTTTGGGGAACACAGACGCATCGCCATGAACTATCCCAAAGCTGCTGCCGCACCCCATACTCATCCGGCCCCTGAACCTACTGTGCAGGTGCACAAGTCTGACTACAAGGCTCGCTCACCGGTTGGACATGAAGGAATAGGGTACGAGAAGGATCATGAAGAAGATGACGACAATGAAAGAGAATACAGACTGATCCATCGTCATTCGAGAGGTTTGGCTAAGAGAAGCATTGAGGCGAGAGACCCCTGCAAGAAAGCGCCCAAGAAGGAGGAGAAGAAGAAAGAGGCCAAGAAGATTGACCCCAACAAGCCACTCCCCAGGCTCACCACCGTCCAACTCTTGAATATCGAGAAGCTCAGCGATGAGAAGCGACAAGCAGTCGTGGACGCTTTCCCCATGATGGATGAAGAGTTCAAGAAGGAGTTCCTTACGTTCCAGGAAGTGACTCCCGCGTTCATCACCAAACTCAACGAGCTATACGCTATCCTCCTCGAGGATCCCAATGGTAAATCAATCATCGAGTTCATCGGCAGGAGGCCAAAATATGTTCCTTCAAGGAAGAGATCAGCACCAGAGCTTAGTAAAAAGGAAATCAAGAGAATCGAGGCACTGTCTCCGGCAATTCGTCAAATGGTTGCGAAAAGGCTCGACTTTGATTCCGAGATTACAGTAGAGCTGGCCAATGCTGATAAGCTGTCAGATGATCTGATTAAGAAGCTTAACAAGGAGTACGCTCGCGTGCTGAATGATCCCAAGTACGAAAAGGTTATTGAGAAGTTCCTACCCAAGTCAAAGAGAGCAGAGCCCAAGCTGAGCAAGAAGATGCTCAGCAAGATCGAGGCACTACCTCCGGCCATGCGTCAAGCAGTTGCGAAGAAGCTCGACTTTGATCCCGACCTTTCGCTGGAACTGGCCAATGCCGACAAGCTGTCGGATGATCTGATTGGAAAGCTCAACAAGGAATATGCCCGTGTGGTTAATGGCCCCAAGTACGCGAAAATCATCGAGAAGTTCAAGTCCAATTCCAAGAGAGCAGAGCCCGAGCTCACCAAGGAGATGCTCAGCAAGATTGAGGGTATGAGTCCATCAATGCGCATGATGGCTGCTCAAAAGCTCGGCATGGACTCTGAGCTTACAACCGAAATGGCCAATGCTGACAAGTTCACGCCCGAGTTGATCGAGAAACTCAACAAGGAGTATGCTCGCATTAGCAAGGATCCCAAATACAAGAGCCTCCTTGATAAGATCGGTTTCAAGCAGAAGCGAGCTGATGAAGCCCCTGAACTCAGTAAAACACAGCTTGAGAAGATTGAGGGAATGAGTCCTACGATCTGTATGATGGCCGCGCAAAAGCTTGGAATGGAAGCTGGTCTCGTGACTGAGCTGGCCAACGCCGATAGGTTCACGCCGGAGTTGATCAAGAAGCTTAACAAGGAATACGCTCGTGTTTACAACAACCCCAAATATAAGGATGTAATCGCGAAATTTGGTTCCAAAAGCAAGCGGTCCAGCCGTCAACTTACCGAACAGCAACTCGACAAAATCTCGAACATGAGCAAGTCTGAGCGTCGATTGATTGCGGAAACACTTAACTTCAAGAAGGAGCTCGCCGATGAGTTCATCAACAGCGAAGAATTCACCCCCCATCTTGTCAAGAAGCTCAATGAGGTGTACAACCAGATTCGCGGGGGCCGCAAGTACAAACAGCTCGTCGACCGTCTTAGTAACCATACCAAGCGTCAAGTTGCCTCTGACCCGAAGGAGGAGGACAAGAAGGGTACTAAGGAGCTGAAGGACATAACGAAGCAGATTCGCGAGCAGATTACCAAGGATCTGAACTTTGACGTGGACCTCGATGGTGAGTTTGGCTATGCCAAGGAGATCACAGAGTCTCTTATCGGGAAGCTCGGCAATTTAGTTCGTGAGGCCATTGTCGAACTGGAGTGGGAAGAACTTGTGGAGGATCTTGTCGATGAAGATGATATTCCGGAGGATGAGGAGGATGAGGCTTCTGACACCCAAAAGGCGACGGTGAATATCGAGAGCTCTCCTAACGCTAACTCGACCACGAAGTCAGACGAAGAATCTGTGAGTCTTGAAACTGCCCCAGAGGCCCAGGGGAACCAGACTGTCAACGCCCAAAATTCGACAAACTCGCCAGAGCCGCAACCCGAGAACGATCGAAAGACGACAAAGATCTCGGACGAGCAAACCACTGGCAACCAGAATGCTACAAAGAGCGATCTAGACGAGAAGCTTGAACAGTCGAAGAAGAATGGATGGTGCAACGAGTTTCTTGGCACGCTGAAAAATACCTGGGATGATTCTGTGGACGATGCTCTATCAAAAACCAAAGAAAAGGATGATTAGAGAATGATGGATCGAGCATCGAGAAAGTGAAGGAGACAATGCCGCGATTTGTATGGAGATGGAAGGACGATAGATAATTTGTGAGATTCATCCGACTAGAGAATTAGGCGATGATATGCATCACATCTCTCTCAATTCTCTTGAATATATTGAACGGCTGTTGTCATTGCTTATAGAGTATCATTGTGACTTCGTGATTATAATCTGGGAATAGCTTCATATTCAGAAGAGCTAATGCAAGCGTCTTAGTTCTAAGCAGTCCGGGCCGATCATCTTGCCGATTCACGTGTCAATTAAGGCACCGTCATTGAGGAGGCTTGGCGCAAGATAGAGCGACAGGGGAAGGAACGAATCATTACGTATGAGTACGTACCTTCCCTGTCAGCCAATTCATCCACCCCCAGATGGAATGTCATGAAATCGTCTAGGCAGACTCTCGTCTTTCACCTGATCATATCACCATCAATTGCTGAATTGTCTCGATCAGGGACCAATACTACAGCTCCGAAGTGATGAGAACGCAGTGGCCCTTACAAAATGGGTCAGAGTCTGTCGGATGAGCATCCGCAACGGCGGTCGCATGAAGAGTTAACCCACCAACTTGTGAGCAGCTACTATCACTATCATACGCTATCGCCAGAATGAACTTACCAACAATTGCCATAATTTCATAGGTTGAGAAGTTCAAGAAGAGATGCTTCACTTCTCTCGAATTGTACTCACTTAGGGATGTCTTTAAAAGCCTTGCAGATCAACAAGACTCTATCAGATACCTCAAGGAGGATACCATTGCCCGATACTTGGAGATACCAGATATTCTCGGCACCTCACCGGTCATATTTCAAATGGTGTCCTACATTGGCGCATTTCCATTTCTCCAGGAAGCACCAGTAGTTCTGGAACTCCAGCGGATGATCATGGTTGTGGTCATAATGACTGAGCGCTATCGAACTGTGTTGGCACGTGGTTCAGCAGACAGAACTAAGCTGCTCTTCAAGAGCTTAGCCGTCTTTGACCGCAAGATATCCGAAGCAGGGTTTCGACCAGATACCAAAAGCTTCGACCCTCCCAAGCCAAAGGATAATCAAGAAGAACCCAAGTCCCAGACTGCTGGCTTTGCCGTGGATGCAGCTGGCGAGGATGAGGAAGACGACGAAGACGACGACCTTGTCTTGACAGCCTTTGAATTGCTGGATGTCAAGGACGCCGTGGATCAGGGCCATGCGCCAATCTTTCATGGCGCAACAATCCCAACGGACAACTTTCGGAAGCTCGTCATGCTCCTCTTGCTGGCAGCGCCATTGGATCCTCAAGAGAGTTTGTCGATGTACTCAAGTCGCGTAGTTGGCGAAGAACTTGAAGGTCTCCGCGGAGCTGCCGAGTGCATTCTTGCTTCCTTCGTCAATGCCGAAACATCGACCGGCATCAAGTACCACCATTTCAAAACTATCGTACCTGTGATTTGCCCTAATCTCTTCCGTGGTTTCAATGGCCTCTTTGAGCGTTTCCTCTTCTCCCAAAACCTAGACTTTTCCAAACATCAGAATGATACCCCTGCAACGACTTCACCACCAAAAATAGCACAGCCTCTGCTGACTGACATGGGCGATATACTGAATCAAAACACCCTCTCACAGATCTCATTATTCCTCCCTGGCACTGATCTTTTCCGACGCGTCAGATTACTGTATTCGGGCAATGACGCGGGCTTCTCTATGGGAAGTTTCCAGACAAAGGTGTTCAACTGGCAGGCTCCCACACTGCTGCTGGTGAGTGGAACAAGGCTGGGCGACATACCAGAGGGTGGCCAAGAGACAAGCTTTGCAGCGTCCCTACCTCCGAAACGATTTCCACACGGTAGCAAGTCTGATCGACTTACGTTTGGTGTTTATGTCCGTGAACCTTGGAAGCACACTCACCGAGAATGCTTCGGCGACTCTGAAACAACCCTCTTTCAGTTAGAACCAATTCACGACGTCTTCCCAGCTTCGACCATCAACAAAGACTATGTTACTTTTACGAAAGCGCCAGCGCACCATCCTATGCTGTCATTTGGGTGTCCTCATCCACATCCTTCTCAAGCTCACAGAAAGCCCGATATGCTACACCTTGGCCCTGTATCATTGTTGCTTGATGATTCGTTCGAATTTGCGGTTTTTAACCATGATTATACTTCTCGAGGTGGAGCATTCCGTTCAAGTGTAGTGAGAAAGCACGATTTCCAGGATCGCTTTCAGATTGAAAGCCTCGAAGTATGGGGCTGCGGCGGTGACAAAGAAGCACAGGCACAAGCCGAGAAATGGGCCTGGGAGGAACGTGAAGCAGAAGCACGTCGTAAGGTCAATTTAGGCTCCGGAGATATAGAGGCTGATCGAGCATTGCTGGAGATGGCAGGGCTGATTGGAGGAAACAGGAGTGGAGGTTCGATGGCATAGGGATGCTAGGTTACTAGACGGCCCTGTGTTGTAGTCCTGTGTTATGAGATTCTGCTCTGCGTTAGTATTTGCATATAAGTCAATGAGCCTTGCCACGTTGGAAAAGGGCAGCTTTCCTTCCAACATTGCAATCATTATGTTTGCCTAACTTTGCTATCATACAAGATGTGCTTCCGCCATGACTTAGCACATGAAACTTTTGTACAAACCTCCCTTATGTCCGACTGCTTGAATATACAATTTCAGTATCTAATCCTTTCTCTTGGAGATGATTTCGCCAAGGTCGCCAAGGGAGCTCTTGGGGTTCTTCTTCTTCTGCGTGGCGTTTTCCTCGTCCACGACCTCATCGACAACCTTCTCGACGTCTTTCTTCTCATCCTTGCTGCCTTGGGGCCACAGACCAATTCGGCTCAAAATACCTCCATTGTTGGACGCCTCGGATCCCTCGGGCTTTAGTTCGGTAGGCGCAGCAGTTGCTTGAGCTTCCTCGGCCCGCTGTGCCTGAACTTGTTGTCTTCTCTTCTCGAGTCTTGCGCGCATGGCCTTCTCCTCGTCATCTCGAGCCTCAAGCTCTCGGATCCACTTCTGTCGCTTCTCCTCGGCGTCCTTCTGCTCCTGGAGCTGGCGGAGTTCCTTGCTCTTCTCGCGGTCCTTCTGGTAGTACATGCTGCCGGCAAGCATGGCGAAAACGGTGAATCCCTGGGCCGCGACACGGGCTCGGAACATGCGGTTTGCCTGTTTTGAGTCGCCACGACGGAGGGCTCGGTAGGCGTTGACGAAGGCAAGAGTGGTTAAACCAATTCCTATATCACGAAAGCGGAGCTGTCAGAAGCTATGTCGTGCATTGGTCATGATTGCCCAGGAGGGGGAATTACCGAGAGGGATCAAAGGCTCCTCCTTGATCTTGCGAACAACCTTTTGCATAGGACGTTCATTATGAAGTTCCCTAGACTATCGCATGAGCGGGGACTCAAAGGTATAGCAAGCTGGGGCAAATGGAGCATACCCTTCGCCGTCAAAAGACGAGGGCATAGGGCCCGGGAGTGAGGGAGGGATATCAGCCATTATGTTGGCAGGGACTTCGATTGTAGGTGTAGGTGATCAATTGGAAGCTTGAGAGAAGTAAAATCGGAGCTTTAGAGAGTGGGCTGAGGATTTACAGAGGCGCCCATGATGGCTCCGTTACGCATATCCACATCCATACAAGCATCATCACTTTTCTGACGGCGGGCAGGCTCCACTTTAGTTTTCAGGTACGTACAGTCATCTATCCGGGCATTGACCATTCCAGCTGGTCCAACGTTAGCATCTTCTCCACCAAAACTTCACAGCTTCCGTCTCATTGCATTTGACTGAGCTCATTGCTGAAATGCAGCTTTGTCATCATCAGAAGCAATTTATGATTCACTCAACTATAGTACAACCTTACAAAACCAGCTTGCCATCAACTCTAAATATTGAATAACGCGCTATAAGCCGAGACAACAACGCTTCTACACATTCGACAATCATCAACGCCCGCTTCTACGGCCGAGCACCCACCTATTTCCCCTGACACGTCTAGCTTCAACATCATGCGACACACATGATATAACCCACAATGTGGTTGCCGACGCCGTCCGTCGAGAGCATAACGCGGCCACGGCTGGCTGTGGCTGTAGTCTCGGCTGTGGCTGCGCTCTCAGCCGGATACTATGCATACCAGGTCCGATCGCAAAGTTTCGATACCCTGCCAGGTGGTGGTCTGCATAGGAGCAATGCCGTACGACGTCCACGTCGGAATCGGAGAAACGAAGAGGGTTCAAGCTCGTCGTCGGAGGCTGCAGGCGATGAGAATGTCAACGCAGACACGACACAAACTTTAGGCGATGGCGAGACGATTGTCGATGGTGGAGATGAATGGTGGAACGATCCGAGTTCCTTCCCTTCGAACCAACGAACCGGACATAATATTGTTACCCTCCTCTTTCGCGTCTCGGAGGATAATGCTCGCCGGAACGGCTGTGTTCATAGGGGCTGCCAGTGTAACTCATGCGGCATGGTCCCTATTCGAGGAGTTCGTTATCGCTGTGCAAACTGTGCCGACTTTGACTTGTGCGAAACCTGCGAAGCTCAGGGCGTTCACATCAAGACTCACATCTTCTACAAAATCCGGATCCCCGCGCCTCCTTTTGGTCCTAGACAGATGCAACCAGTCTGGTACACAGGTGATCCAGATACTTGCAGACGGACTTTGCCCCGCAGTCTGATACCCCGACTGTCACAGGACACCGGCTTCGAGAGGCCAGAGTTGGAAGCATTTTGGGAGCAATGGACATTTATGGCTAACTCAGAATGGAGGGATGACCCTGATGAACTTGGTGTTGCGATGGATCGCAAAACGTTTGAGCGTTGCCTCGTTCCTACAGGGGGTTCTCGTCATGCTGCACCAAATCTTATTCATGATCGCATGTTTTCCTTCTACGACTCCAATAACGACGACTTGATTGGCTTCACTGAGTTTCTTCACGGATTATCCTACCGAAAGCGAAAAGACAAATTACGGAAGATCTTCACCGGATACGACTTGGACAGCGATGGATATGTTGACCGGAAAGACTTTCTGCGCATGTTCCGTGCGTATTATGTGCTTTATAAGCAGATGCATAAGGACATTCTGGATGGTCTTCAAGATCAGTTACTCGCCAGCACTGAAGCTCAACAACTCGTTACTAGCCGCCAGCCACTGAGCAGTCTATTTGGACGCGAGGGAAGAGTTCCTCCTGGCGAGGGGCAGTTCCGTCACGAAGGCAAGACATATCATCGAGATGGTAGCGTGGACATTGCTGAAGGATATGAACACGTCGTTGCGCCGGATCGTGGTGATACAGCGGCTCGAGGAGACATTTTGACCAACTTATTTGCTTACGACACTGATCGTCGCTTTGGTTCCCGAAGACAATTTATCGCTAGGAACGACACAGATAGTAATTGGCGAACAATGCGCCGACTAAGCGGCAGCGAGATTGACCGTACATACTGGGTTGCGCTTTTGGAACCACCGTCAACTCTGGAGGAACTTCCTGGGCTGATTATGGAAACCGTAGCCCCGGAGATCGAGGAGCCTTCTGATGACGAAGATGAGGATGGCGAAGTAGCAGCTGACGGTGTTAACGGAATCCATAACGACCTGGAGAATGATGTCGGAGGCCCTTCAAGGACAGAAAGCGAAATCAGGGCCGAGACAATTGCCAAGGACCGTAGCAGGGCTCCCAAACTCGACAAGCGAAAACGAGACATGGCACGAAAACAACTACACGAGAGATGGCGGAGACGGCAGTTCTATCTTGATGAAGAAGAGGGCGGGCTTGCGCCAGATGACTGGCAAGGCAGTGAGGATATTCTTCAGGATTTACGCCAGATGGACGAGGGACCAAGCAAAAACGAAGAACACGATTTTACGGCGGCGCCAAACGGTTCGAAAACCCGATTTACCAACGGCAATATCAAGGAAGAGGAGGACCACGATACGACGACTTCGCCTTTCAATTCTTCTAAGTACGTCCCGGGAGGTAGAATACCCCATGCTGAGCGCGATGCGGGCAAAGAGATCCTCTACCAAGTTACTCAGCAAGCCTTCAACGAATTACTTGATACCATATTCAAGCCAGCTGAGGACCTTGCGATTGAAGCAGCTGAAACGAAAGATCAACGAGAAAGGTACAAAGATGTATTAGATACTATCGAGCTTGGTGATGACGAAAGTTCCAAATCCGCAGGCGAGGGTGACGTCAAGGTCAGGTCTGCCGCGGATAAGACCCTCGAGGAACTCCTGTCCGAAACTGGATACACCATCGCCTTGCCCGAAGGACGAAATGCCGTGGAAATCGATACTACAGTAGAAATTATCCATGAAGACGGAACAGCAGAACCAGCTCCCAAGCCAGAAACCGAGGAAGTCATGCCAGCCGCTCGGGATCAAGATCAAGATCCCACTTTGCCTCAGTTCCGACCTGACACATCGGATGATACGGTTGCTTCTCCAGCTTATTTATATTACCCCATCACGCAGCCTTCACCCGATAGTTCCGATAGCGATACTACCGATGAGGAACAAGAGACTGACAGCGCTCCAACGTCAGACATGTTACGCCACTGGAAGCGCTTGAGTCTCGCAGAAGCCCAGGCTATCAAGAGAGGTGGATGGGGCAAACTAAGCTTCGACGAGTTTGAAGCTATTTATAAGAGCCAGGAGCACCAGGGCAACAGGCTAGACTACCTTGGAAGTTGGATAGATTTTTGCATTCCTTAGGGGTTGAATGACAAACAAGGGAGTTTTCATGACTGGCCGTTGGGGTGCCTTTCGGATCATCCAGCAAGATAAAACTTGCAAACATGTCAAACAGACATGATGAAATGGCTTATGTATATTGTACCATAGCGTTAAAGGGTGGAAGAAGCGCTACATACAAGTGATAGGATAGCGACTAAGCAATATCCAGTAATGCAATCAAGTGCCAACACTCTATCAATATGATGTTGGTCACATTTTGCGTCAAATCCATTAGCTGAGTATTGTTTCTGTTAGACATTTCTTCGCATTTTTGCAGTGGCTGGGCCTTGAGGTCGTAGGATGATCTATTGACATAAGCGACAAAAATTGATGTTGGACCGTCCAAAGACCGCTCTTTAAATTTTCTTCTACCTTAGCCGGTACTCAAACTATGTTAGCTTAAGTCAATGTATTCTTCAACGTTACCAAGTCACAGGAATCGGGAAGATAGAGTTGGATATACCAAAATTTGAATTAAATTAAGCTAAAACTTATACTATGCGACCATATTCACTCAAGCCTCCTCTCAGGCTCATTGTCTCATGACCAGCATGCGTCGATCTCCTCTGCCCCTTTTCCTTCTTAAACCTGCTGCTGTGAAGAGTCAGCACCGGCAAAGCCGAGCAGAGCGTTCCATGTGTCAGCGGTGCTCTGGTCGCGGGTTCCCAAAGCCTCGATCTCAGCCTGGGCATCCTCGCAAGCCGCAACAGCCTCATCGCTAGCATTACAGACGTTGGTGAGCTGATCGCAGATACGGTTGGTGATGATGTTGGGGTTAAGAGCCTCCTGTTGACCCTCGGCAATGGTGGGATCCTGGGGAATGAAGGTCAACTCATCAGCAGGGCGGCCGTTGAGACCGCCGATGAGGGCCATGGTGGGCTGGCAGATACCAAAGTCGAGAGCACCGGCATTGCCGTTACCAGCGTTTCCACCAGCGTTGTTACCGTTGCCAGCATCGTCGGCGTTGTCAGCGTCATCAGCGTTGCCATTGTCGTTGCCAGCATCATCCTGGTTGTCTTGTTGGTTGTCGTTGCCGTTCTGGTTATCGTTCTGGTTGCCGTTGTTGTTGTTGTTGTTGCCATCGTTCTGGTTGTCATTCTGGTTATCATTGTTGTTCTGATTGTCGTTGTTGTTGTTGTTGTTCTGGTTGCCGTTGTCATTAGCGTCGTCCTCCTCGCAGTCTTCATCCTGGTTGTCGTTTTGGTTATCATTCTGGTTGCCGTTTTGGTTGTCATTCTGGTTGTCGTTTTGGTTGTCGTTTCCATCAGCGGTGCCGTTGTTAGCAGCACCTCCGTTGCCTGCACCAGCACCAGCACCGGCATCGGCGCCATCATCAGCGGCATTGTCACCCCCAGCGGCGGCATCATCCTGACCAGGGAGCTGGACGTTGGCGCCACTGGCATCGACAGCCTGGAAGGTGGTGAATCCCTGGGCGATCATGACCTCGGCCTGAGACAGGCCCTCAGCATCAAAGGGAGATGTGACTGAGGTGGCCGAGTTGGCATTCTGGGTGGCAGCGCCATCGACAGCTGGGTCAACAAGAGGAATGATTCCTCGGAGAGCAGCAGTGGCGGGCAGGGCAGGGTCGGCACAAACAAAGGGTCTGTCAACAGCTGAGGGGTTGAAGTTGGTCTCAGCGGCGACAAGACCAATGGCTGCATCGATAACCTCTTGATCGTCTCCGAGCTCCTCGATCATCTGATCAGCGATAGTGAGCTTGTCACAAGGGCTAGCAGCGGCGAGCAGAGCACTGGGGATGCTACCGGCAATGGTAGCAGCAGCACCAGGGTCACCGAAAGTTCCATCAAGTGCCTGGACAGCAGCAACAGGCTCCTGCTCCTGGCCGAATCGGGCCTCGGCGTAAGCCAAAAGAGCGGCAAGGATGAAAGTCTTGGAAATAGCCATTGTAAATGTTTTGACTGTTTGGATAATAGTGGGATGTTGAGAAGATTGCTAAGAGATTAGAGAGTAGTGAAGCAACCAACCAGCGGTGCAAAAAGAAGGTATTAAAATAGAAGGAGTGGTCGAAGCGAATGCGTTCACAGAACAGCAGAAGAAGCAAGAAAAGACGAAGGTGAAGGAGATGCTGAGAAGAGGCTTGTGTGAGTGATGATGAAAAAAAAAACTCTATGTTGGAGGACAAACAGTCTTACTTATATAGATGTTTCCTCATCCAAAGATCGAATAGCTAAATAGGAATAAGCTCGTGTCAATGCAACATGCTAACAATCTTGAACCTCGTTGTGTCGATCATACACGACCTGCTACGATATAGTTTGAAGGAACCATAGCTGTAAGCGCCATTGACACTCTAAGGTGCTACCCAAGCCGGGTCGTAACTCCTGGGAACTGGGTTCATTCTTCATTGCTGTGGTGTTGTCGAAAATTAGACTATAGCCACCGTAGCTGTATAGATGCTTAGTTGACAATGGCTATAGTCTCGAACATCTTGGCTATGACTAGGTGACAGGCATCTGTCGCAAAAAGGGTCCTCCGACACTCCGAAGCGTGGCAGGTCTCGGATACGCAACTCCCGTCCCCTTTGTTGCAAAGCAGGTTGCAAAGGCGTAGCATAGAGACGGGGATGCCAAGGCGCCTACAGTTTAATGGGATGAAGCCTGCAGAGATGTTAGGACAAATATTGAGAGTCGAAACTTCAAGACTCATTCGATCATGTCCATATGGAGTTTTTCGTTATTCAAGGCAGTTCTCGGTGCAATTGCGCTCGAGGGCACCGGGACCCTTTGGGCTCATAGTCTTTTGATTCCCAGTAGAATAGAATTTCTAATAGTTCATCATTTCGACTCGTCCAATATCATCTCTAAGCAGTAACTGCGACCGGCAACGAAGAGTTCCGATGATTTTGGAGTTTCGGTAAAGGGCTCGCTTGAGCACCCCTGTAAATAGTATAACCAAATATGTGGGAGATATGAAACGTTACCGAAACTCTCCACTTTCTGTTTGGGCAACCAGAAACAACACGTGCAAGAAACGTAGGAGTAAAGTCCTGCCAGACTTGGCTAAGGTGTTTTTGTAAGAGATGATTGTTTCTTGCAGTTTGCCTTGGCTGTTGTTTTGCTTCAATCCATCGAGAAGATAATAACGCCTCATGCAAATGGCCAACAATAAAGGACATCGACTCCAATCAAATCAATTGTGTAATTGGCATTCCATTTTCTTCTGACCATACCAAGAAATCATCAATGGACCAAGGGCTGTCGCTAATTGTTGTTGATGGTGTTTCTGTGGTCCCATACCCTGAAGCAGCAGTAACAGAATCGTCCCAAGTTCTTGTTTCCAAATCTTGGCCCAGAGTCTCAACGTCCAACTTGTCAACCCAGCTTGTTTCTGCTGTTTGCAACGAATTCTGAACGCATTGACTTTGACGTTGTATTCGTAAATATTCTGTCGGCGTTACACCGACACATTTTTTAAACACGCGATGGAAATGCCACTTCGATAGTCCGGTTTGCCCAGCCATCTGGCTCAAGCTTAATCTGACTTCCGCATCGCTTTGTTTCTCTGTTTGCTGTTGCACAAAAGCTCGGATCTTTCGTACGGCAGTCTCTTCGGGCATGAACCCTGCGATCTCGGGCTTGCAGCGTTTACAAGCACGGAAACCAGCCTGTTGAGCCTCATGACCGTAAGTGAAGAAGGACACGTTTGCGCGACGAGGAAGTCGAGCTTTGCAAATAGGACGACAGAATATCTTTGTTGTTCGCACTGCATAGACAAAAAGGCCATCGGCGTTGGTGTTGCGCGAGGTGACGGCATCCCATCGAGACGTATCGTCGTCGTAAAGAGAGACAGCGCTCAATAAATTCCCGAAATCGAGCGTATAGTTATTCATGATTATTTCTCGCATTTGTAATGAAGGTATCGATCAGGTACAATATTACAGAAAGTAGAGTTCGAGTTGAAGTACGGATAGCTACCCTTTACTGAGAGGAAGGAGACGCAATTAGTGGGGCCTTGCTATCAATATGACCAATAAAGCAACACGACGAGCGAACAGGCAAGAGCAACTTGGATGTTAACTGTCTGCACTTTCCATAATTTCAATATGATAATCGCCCATTCGTTGTTCCGCTGAGAAGGAACGAAAATTTGAGCGCCATGAAAACCCAACATTGATATCTATCCATCTCCACACTATCTATGAGAACCCAACATTCACAATATCCTATCCTACCAGGCCTATATTGAAAGTTCAACCAGTGTTTGCTCAGGAAATATGATACCCTACAGAACATCGTCTTGTATCACCCTCAAGTGGCTGGACAAGCGGGCACGAGCATCAGAATGAGTCCAAGTGATGTACATCAACTCTGGTCTACGCGCCCAGCATGTCTTTCTGTATCCTTGTCGTTGGATCGTCCAATCAAGGATTGTCACATCAGACAAGGGAAGGGGACTCACGGCGACTGCGCCAACCAACATGCATAAGGCGTACTATAGATCAAAATGGTTGCCTCTTTCTATCTGTTTTCTATAATGGGACACTTCATGAATGTCTTCTTTCGGCATCATCAAATTACTACGCTGAACAGCTATCATGGAAGCTCTAGGTGCTGCAGCTAGCATTGCCCAATTCGTATTGCTGTCACTCAAATGCGTCAAGGAGGCCCACGACGCTCTCTCAGCTTGTCGAGATGGACCAGCTATCGTGAAACTCTTGGCCAGCGAATTTCTTTGTGTGCAGAACATCTTAGAGCGGCTTCGCCAGTCAGCAAACATCCCAGCCAGCCCAACTTTAGATGCACATATTCAACAAACCATCGAGGACCTTTGTTCAAGAGCTGTATCACTCGTCGACTTACAAGCCACACCAGGAGACAAAGGAGGCAAGCGTCTGCTGAAGCGCCTCAAAATAGCCGTGGGCGAGAGTGACGTGAATCGTATAAGAAATGAACTAGGTCAACTTATCGCCGTTCTAAATCTCCGACTGTCTGCTTTATCATGGTTAGTTCTTCCATCCCGAGATACCCCCGTACAATAGGATCGCTGATCCACCTTTATAGGAGTGCAGTTTCTGAAGTAAGGGACGAGACACATCAAGTTCGGCAGAAGATTCGTACGATGGATGCCTCACTGCAGTCTCACCATCAATCACAAATGGCTGGCTTCCAGGCTATCGAGAACAACATGTTGACCACTTACAACAAGTGTCATACAGACTTGCAAAGCAAACTGTTTTCAATTCAACAGACAATCGACTCGACATCCTCCATGTCCGTGTCGAGGTCTACAGGTATGCGCTCGCTGTTGAATGAGATTAAAGATCTTGTTCTAGAGGGCAAGGCTACCAGAGAAGCATCAACCGGTAACAATGTTGTTAGCGAAAGCACCAAAAACAAGCCACAGAATTCGGCCATGTTAGAAAGCATCGAACGTCTTAGTGCATTGATTGACGAAAAGCGTGAAAGCGTTGATGTCTATGCCGAAGATGATGAACTTGCAGAGTCAGCGATAGAGGACTTGCGCAACATGTTGACTGCTGTTCGAGGCGGAGAAGACCTTGAGCTAGATAAAGAAATGGACAAAGGACTACGTCGATTCGGCCGGTCTTTTGGACAAAACAAACTATCTATCAACGCGGAGAGTAAGTTGTATATCCCCTCGCAGTTTGAGTACCAACTCATCTAGAAGGTTATGATAGCCGCCGGGTCGTTGGCAGAGTCTTTGACCAAGAGAGACGTCATGAACAAGCGGATATTGGTATAGGGAAAATGAGTCTGAGAATGCACAAGAGAAAGAGAACGACGTTTGCACCGACCAACAGAGGTGCAAAGACAGCGGCAGATGGGTATTTGACCGATTACACCATTTCACTTGTTTTCTTGCCCGACAACCAATGTCATCACATGTTGGTGGCTTCCCTATCACAGAGAGAACTTTTCGTAGGCAGCGTCTCGTCTATTTCACGTCTACAAGTGAACAGAGTCCTCCCTTCGGACTCTCCGGTGTTCAAACTGGTGAAGCAAGGCAAATTACAAGATCTTTTGCAGATGTTGCAAAACGGTGAAGCTTCTCTCCGAGACCATGATGAACATGGTGCATCCCTATTGTTTGTAAGTATAGTCTGTCATCGACAATACGTGGATAGTATATCACCTAATAACAGACTTTTTAGTATTCGATGAATCAGCCAGGAATGTGCAAGTTCTTGATCGAAGAGGGGCTCGACGTCGATCATGTATCGTTTAAGTCGTGGCCACTACATAATTCTAAGGCTTCGTACGTCTATGCAATACGTATACTCACGCTTATACTGACTAGGATGCAGGAATTGCTTGCAAAGCGTCATGGTGGAGCTGGATTTAATCAAATCCAAGAAAGAGCTCACGTCTATAAACGCATGTCGTAGGCTACTGTTGACTGCGGGAGCCGATCCAACATACAAGGCACATCATGGCAGCTTTCTCGACTCCATGGCGACACATGGAAATGACGAGGTCAGTGACTCACCATATATAATACCCTCCTTCCGTATTAATGTACTAAGTAGTCTCCAGGAAACTCTCGCATTGGTTTGGAATTCTGGACTCATTACTCCTTTTGCGACCTTGCAAAACTGGCGCAGCCGCGACGGTATGTCGCCGTTTCTGAAAGCATGCACCCGCCTGGATACGAACAAAAACACCATAAGTCACTTAATGAAGATGGGCGCATGCATCAACGACCGAACATCAAACGGAGAGACGTGTCTTCAATTGGTATTGGAATGCACCGACTCCACGACAATTTCCTTTGAGAGCCTCGTGTTTCTTCTGGAACAAGGGGCAGATCCCTTCGCAGAAGACAATCAAGGAAGGTCAGTCTCGGAGGTTGCCTATAACAAATTGGGTCTCAGAGATGAGATAACAGGGAGCTCTGGGGATGTCTGGGATGCAGCGTTGCATATCTGCGGTTGGGATATCGGACGATTTCGCACAGTTCGACGCCGCAAGCCGAGATATAACTCGTTCTACACCCGTGCAGATTTTGAAGAGCTCTGGAGAGGGAGGAAACATGAGTGTCCATATTGGGACGACAGGCTGTGGCCGCCGTTAGGTCCTGGGGAAGAAGATAGTGACTTTGATCGTGACGATATATCATGCTTTGGCGTCTCAGACTGTGATACATCAGAAGACGAAGATCAATTTGGACAGGACAGTCGGATACAAGAAGGCTGGTCTGGCTCTGAAGATGAAGAGGGTGGTGCTCTATTATAGGAACGCCGCTGGCCAGGAGGCTTAAATCACAACATATGTCATCGTCATCGGTACGATTCTGGTCAAGGATTAAATCTATTTTTGGACGACATTAAACCATTTGGTCACTTGTTTGTAACATTAGTTTTTGCTACGAGAAATCTCATTATAAGCAGGTCGGAGGAAATAGATGGCTATGTCAAGTTACATCTCTGAGTTGCATTAATCTCCCAGATCACCATGAATTTCATCACCCCAGTATTCTTCCCAGAGTGCGCCTAGCAAATCTGACCCCTCCAAAATCTTCCATGTACTCTCAAATTAGTTCGAGAATCTTCAATCTCAGTTGCGAGGTAACTTCTGTTGTGCGTTGGCCAGGTAGGGTGAACCAGTATCGAGATTGTATGTGAGCGGATTCAACGACTGTCTAGGCATCGGAGATGGGCTCGGAGGCGTCATCTGTGTAAATCCGCCAAAATGATTCTGTTCATGACTACCCAGAACCGAAAACTGCTCCAGAGGAGTGAAGAGGGGATCTATGCCTGCCATACCCATGGATTGTCCGTTGGGGGTTGAAGTCGAGATCGGCTGGAATTCCCCTTCAGAGGTCACTGGAGGAGAATTGCCCAATTGTCCAAGATAGGGGATCTGTGGCTGCGGCTGCGATGCAGCTGATCGGTAGGACTGGCTCGCCATAGAAGGCGTGTAGGATAAACCAGAGCTGAAACGGCTTGGATTGCTCATGGTCATCGCAGCAATAGACTCTTCAGCGGTTCCAGGGTGACGTTCGAATCGTGCTGTTGTATGGGCGTTGTTGAAACTGTAACTACGCTGGTTTTCTCTATACGCGGGAGTGAACTGCTGTGCAAAGGACAACTCGTCAGACAAACTACCTGGCCGGCTGTTGAAAGGATTGGAAGATTGCTCGTAAGCAGAGAGACTGAATGCAGGACTCGCCAAAGGAGAGCGCGTGCTTCTGTTTCCCTGCTGTCTCGGTCTATCAGGACCTCCTGGATGAGTAGGTCTCATCATGGAAATATCAGGCATTCCGTACTCCGCGGCCGAAGCCCGGCTTTGTTGTTGAGTTGCTTGAGAGACCGGGCGAGCCTGCTGCTGTTGCTGCTCGGATGACTTCTGGCTCGATGGACGCAGCGGGGACGACGTGGATGACGGAGTAGACGCCGCAGCCGGAATGTCGATTCGGGGTCGTTTGTGACTCTGCCCAGAAGGTACACGCGGGCGAGGTGACCCATGATGTTCGTTGATGCTCACAGTAGTTTGGCCTGAAGACGGTGCAGATCGCTTGTTCGAATCTTCAACTGACTTCAGAGGTGGTGCCTCACTCAAGCGACTTCTTTCTACTTCGAAGCTTGGAAGTTGAGGTGTTCGCGGGGGTTTTGTCTCATTTGCCTCGTTATCTGTCGCCTGAGCGCTTGCAAATTGTACAAACTGGCTTGAAGAGGGCAAGTTGCTGGGCATGACGCTCTGTAGATCGTGCTGCCGGGCTTGCTCAATCATTTCAGCAACGTCCGTCGGCTCTGGTACCGTGGTGTTGTTCGCTATATCCAAAAAGGTCTTCGGAGTTGCTTTTCTCATGATCCAATCGAGCAACACCTGAGCAATTTCATCGCTGTTGGTTTCGAGGAACATCAGATGTCCATTGCCTTTGATACCCACCTCGTCGAGTCTGTACCAATCGGTTTCGACACCAGCTTGCATCATGAATGCTACAACAGCCCAGTCATACATGGCGTGCGAGCTGGCATGCGCAGTTACAACCATGCAAGGAACTTTCTTGATGTTGATAAGCTGACGGACTTTGTTGCTCGGTTTGCGAGTTGATTCAGACGCGTCATCAGGAGTGCGTTGCATAAAGCATTCACTTCTCCCATCTGGTGCTATGACTTTGATCAAGTCGAGAGGTTCTTTCGCGGGAGGGTCGAAGCCTTCATGAGGGTAAGCGGGAGGATCGTATGTGATGGGGATATCAGCGAGCCCGTAGATTCGGGTCCCTTCTTGTCGCTCAATGAAGGGTCTGTACTTTCGATAAGGGTTTGCCTCTCTGGGGCATGCTGTTCCAAAAGGAGGTCCCACGGGCTCGACGGCGATAGCCCCTGCGACAAGATCGGGCTCGACATCAGCTGCTAGCCAAGTCACGTTTCCGCCCGCGCCTTCGCCAACGAGGATCGATTTTCCAACTTGGCGCAAGAGAGCCTGAAGGGCGTTCTGGGCGAGGGACTGTCGTTCAACTTTGTTGAGGTGAAGAGTTACCAAGGAAGCACAATACTTGGCAAATATGGGATCTCCACGTTGTCCAGTCTATGCATCATCAGTAAATGTACGTTGGCAAGGCTGAGTTTGTTCACTTACGCCTGGCCATCTATTATGGAATTCTGCTTTCTCATACTGGAGAGGTACATTGGGGGCTCTCGGTTTACCAGGTGCAGTAAGCGTGGTTTCGACGGCTGGTGCTTTCAGCGAACTTGAGTTTAACCCCACGTCTCTATGAGTGTAATGAGAAGTCGTCAGGAAGTTGGAGCGGCCAGAAGGAGGCAGATCGACGATCATCACTGAGAATCCTTTGTTGAGGAAGAATGAAGCCCATCCGGGCTGACCGTCTGGCTTGGTTGTCTAAACCTGTAGAGAGTCAGTATCAGTTGATCTCAAGAGAAGAAGTCTTCAAGATTACCTGACCAGTGTGGAAGTCTCCGTGGATGAGAACGATGGGGTACGGATAGAGTCTCTCGGCAGGCTCTAGGCACTCAACATACATCTGGCCGACAATGTTCGTAGCCGTCGCAAGCGTTGCTCCCATTCGCCAGTCGACGTTGACGAAGAAAGTCGTTCGGCGACATAGGGGCTCTCTGCTTCCGGATCCCAGGGCGGCGGGTGCCTGCGATTGATGAATCGGCTGATTGTTTTGTGGGATGCCCTGGCAATTGTCGGGTGGCTGTGGGTGATTTGGCCAGCCTCCTGCAGGCTTCTCGTCCACGGGTGAATTCAAGGGCTCCATTTCTAAAGTCTCATTTGATGTAGTGTGAAGCTCGTGAGAGAAAACCCCTGGACCCAAGTCGTCAGCGAGTAAATGCGAACAGGCCGAGAGAGGTGTGCGATTTGGGAGAGAGGATAGATCATTCAATAGTCATCTAGTAGAGTCCCTCTGCTGGGCTTGGGGGTCCGAGGTCGAGTTTTGGAGAAGAAAGCTGCTGTGGTGGTTGTGTTGTAGGAGGGGAAAATGGAATGGCTTCGTAGAAGTGCCTGAAAACACAGGCAGGCAAGGAATAATTTCGAGTCGCCGTCGGCAAAGGCTAACGATGACCTCGAAGTGATGAGAATAACTAATTATTTGTGCAAAACAAAATTTGATCCAAGTTTTGTTCCTCTGTGGTAGAGATGAAAGGAGTGCGTTGTGGTGCGCGAGGAACAGGCAGGGTGGGGGATGAAAGAAGCGAAAGAGAAAGAGGGTGAAGAAGACAGAACACTCACTACCTACTAAATTAGGGGAGGGACTAAAGATTGTTGCCCATTCAGTACAAAGCGATTATGATGGGTGTTTCTGACTTCTCCGTGTTCTGGACCGACGGCTGTGGATCAGTTGCCTGCACACGAACAGGAGCAGCATTTGCTACCTATGACTGTCAATCAACAATGCGAACCATACCCTTACGCATTATGTACCTCATTATTCGGGAACGCTGAATCAATGCATGGAGAAGGCTGCCGTCGGAGCCTCTTTCGCCAGGGGACATTCAGTTTGACCATTAATCGCGGCAAAACAATAAAGTCATAGTCTCGAGGGTTTATTGTTACGCTCAAGTCCAATCCAGGTTCCGTGCAGCAAGAAAACCATTGTTCAATCTTTTGGCATGAAGCTATTGTTTTCTTATTCCCCAGTAATAGTGGTAGCCTGACTCGAGTCAAGCGAGACATCCTTCCATATCAGAGCGACCAGCTCTAGCAATTCAACCACATAGCAAAAATGATGTCTCCCACAATAGCTGTCCTTTTTTCTCTGTTCCAGCACATCAAGTCGTAATAGTCAACATCATGGCGACGTAGGCTCGGGTGCGTCATCCTTCATATCTGGCACCCACCCCTTGGGTCTCTCACTCCCTCTCACCACAAGTCCGTAGCCCAGCTTCTCAACCTTCTTGACACTCTGTCTCATCACACCCATCTTACCCCTCCAATCCTTGGTGGGAACATCCGGCAGAATCTCAAACGCACATCCGAGTTCTTGAATGTCGCCCATGATGTTTCGTTCTCCGTTGCCAGCCAACTCACCCGTCTGGGCTGTTGTGACAGTTGCGAAGCGCATCAGCTCGCCAAAGAGATCGAAAATACCGTACATATAGTCATTTGGCGTCAAAGACATATCCATCGGCATGGCTGCTTGGGCCTGTGTGGGGGTGATGAGGGTTTGGTGGCGGAGATAATGTGCGAAAGAGAGGGCCTCGACGAATTCTTCAAGGCATCGCAGGGGAGAGGTGTAACGGTAGCGGTTGACGCTTTGCAGATCGGGAGCGATACCGCTGAGGAGTTTGGAGATTTCCTCAAGACGAGTGTCTATGTCTTGTTGAATGTGAGGCGGGAAGTCTTTGTTGAGATGTTTGACTCTGTGACATGTGAGCAGACATTCACTGAGATTGATGTTTTAGATGAGCTCTCACCTCTGAAGAGTGAAAATGCTATAATTGTGTTAGCAGTTTCTCAATTAGACAGATGGTCATTCAGAGAACTCACATTTTCTTACTCTGTGCCGTAACATCTCGCGACGCCTTCACAATCCTCTCCCGTCGATCATGATGCTCATCAAGCTCATTGCGAAAACCTTCAAACATATCATTGAACCTCCCCTTTGGCCCAGACTGCTTCGGCGCGCCCGCGCTCTTAGCACGAGCGTTACCGTCGCGGTCTCTCTTGACACCTCCTGACATTTTGATTGCTGGGCTGATTAAGAAGAAGCCGTTCTTAGTAGAGGTCGAAGCTCTTTTTTGATTCGGTGGTCGATGATGTCGGAGGTTGGTTCGAAGGCGGGTCCTGATTTGTTAGTGCGGGTTTGCAGGGATGACGTTGAAATTGTTAGCTCTCCATTTTTGGCAGTCACCTCTAGGTCAAGTCAACCTCAGAGCATGAAACCTCATTGTTTGTAATCGTAACCTGCCATTGACTGGCGCACAACAGCTCCGAGTAGACAAAATTGAGCTAAACTAAGGAAAACTCATAGAGAATCTGGTCAAGATATGGTTTACTGATACCTTGTCGACTTTTCATACTCGCTCATCTCACGCATATACTCACCGCCAACTGTCATCTTCACTCAATCTCATCATATCAATCTTTCACAATGCCCTCAATAGCCCCCTTTCTGCGCACAACGCCTCTCTTCACCATATCCCTCCTCTTACGGCTCGGTCTACTCTTCTACGGCCTCTACCAAGATGCCCACTCAGCTCTAAAATACACAGACATCGATTATCTCGTCTTCACCGACGCTTCGCGCTTCGTTGCAAATGGCCTATCACCGTACGCCCGCGACACATACCGTTACACGCCCCTTCTAGCCTGGCTTCTTCTCCCGACCGTTCGCTTCCCCGCCTTTGGCAAGCTTGTCTTTGCTGCGGCGGATCTCCTGGCGGGATGGCTTATTCTTCGCGTGCTCAGACGGCGGGGTATGGATGAGGCTACAGCTGGAGGATTCTCTGCTCTGTGGTTGTGGAACCCAATGGTTGCGACTATCAGCACCCGTGGAAGCTCAGAGGGTCTATTAGGAGTTCTGACGATGGGCTTGTTGTGGGCTGTTGAGAGGCGAAAACTCAGCCTTGCAGCCATCATTCTGGGATTGTCGGTTCACTTCAAGATCTATCCCTTCATCTATGCACCGGCGATTATCTGGTGGATGGACGATGCGCGTTTAGGAAAAGAGACAAAGCCTGCTCGTCAACCTTCATCGGTCAAAGAGGCAATCTCAAACTTCTTCACGCCGGATCGTCTCAAGTTTGGTCTACTCAGTCTCATAACGTTCATGATTCTCAACCTCGTCATGTTTGCCATGTAAGTCGTTACATAAATCTCAAAGTCCTTTCAACTAACCAATTCCCAGCTATGAGACTCCGTTCCTTGTTCATACTTACTTCCATCACGTTACAAGGATTGATCACCGCCACAACTTTTCGCCTTACAATGTCTTGCTGTATCTCACCTCTGCAACACCGGCTCACGCGGCGCCTACATTCCGTATTGAGTCTTTTGCTTTTCTTCCTCAGCTCCTTTTGTCATGTGTCCTCATCCCTCTCGCCCTCGCAAAGCGTGATCTTGCGACATCCATGATGGCCCAGACCTTTGCCTTTGTTACATTCAACAAGGTTTGCACTTCTCAGGTAAGCAGCCTCTTCTCATAACCAGCTTTCATATGCTTACACTGTAAAACAGTACTTCCTTTGGTACATGATCTTCCTGCCGCTCTACCTCCCCAACTCATCCTTCTTGCGCAATGGGAAGCTCGGCATCTCTGCTCTGTTGCTCTGGATTGTCTCCCAGGCAGCCTGGTTGCAGCAAGGATATCAGCTCGAGTTCCTCGGCGTCAGCACATTCTTCCCAGGTCTTTGGCTTGCCTCAATCGGCTTTTTCCTGGTCAATTGTTGGATTTTGGGCATCATTATTAGTGATGGCGCCAAGCAGTCGACTAGATCAACTGTCAAGTTCCACGTTGAGTAGACTATCTCATAAGGTATTTATCTTGACGGCATTGAAATTAGCCGGTGACGGACTTCACAAGTCCATCAGCGAGACATAAGAATTAGTTATCAGACAATCTTATTCATCAATTATAATACCAAATCGCCAGTGTCGTAGGGTATATGGAAGTCGCGTCCTGGAGATAATAATCTCGCAACTTTCTCTTCCATTCTTCATGAATTTTTGACAGATCCCAAGCAAATTCTTCTCAAAGCCAAGCCCGCGTTCCCATGTGTCCATGCGCCCTCATAACTCCCACCTCCTGGGTATGTGGTTCAATTAACAGCTTCCTTTCGACCAAAGGTCCAATCCTTGAACGCCTGCCCAAAAACAATAACATAACAATGCGGAACGAATATTGATTCGTGTCGAGAGTTACAAAACCTCTCGTTATTCTCTCCACAGCAGCGTGTTGGCCGAATCTCCTTATTGGATCGTGATACCTGTCGCAAGGGAGTGGTAGTTTGATAACTTCAGTGACGTGATCTTCGTTTTCGGAGGCTCAGGCGTAATGACCATTCTTCCATCTTTGTTGTAAACAATGTTGCCAAATGACTCGCTCAGTTCTGTAAAGTGGACATCTGGACGAACGCGTCCCATCTCAGCCAAGATTCTCTCACTCCACACCCCAGAGCAAGCACCGTTGCGCATGATAAAGAAGGGGTTAAGAGGGGGTAGGACAGAATCTGCAAGTCTGTTAGTAAACAATGCGCAACCAGTCACCAGAGGAACGTACCGAGATCAACAAAACGAATCCTCAGATAAACAACCCCTTTAAGCTTTTCCAGTGATCGAATTGCCGACAAGACCAGCCTCTCGAACGCATCGATGAATCCCATATCTTGGATCCCGGAACCAGCCTCATGGAAGCTAGTGTTGTAGCGGCAGCAATTCTTGACTGTCAAGTCCAGTGTCTTCAGTCGAGAGTCTCGCGGGTCTGTGGATCGCATGGCTATGTCGAAGAATTGGTGGCAGACACGACCGGTATACGCAAAATGCTCCAGTGAAGGTAACGCCTCAGCCATTTTTGCGCAGATGTGTGTCTTCTGGACAACCTTGGAGTAGAACGGAGGCATGACTCCCTCCCGGCGATAGTCACTCTCGAGGCAAATGCTCAGATTCGTGATATGGCGCGGCAGTTGAGGGAGGAACTCGGCCATGGTAATGTAGCTCTTAGACTTCGGTTTACTATACGAACCCTGCCACTCGTAAAGACCTGGTAGAGCGTTCAAAACTGTTGCAAAGTCCTGGTTGTCCCTCATGAGGTTCCATTGGCCCCTAGTTACGAGGGTTTGCACTGAGTGAAGAGTCGGTAGCGATTTATAAATAGCTGGGTCGATTCTTTGTTCGGGGAAATGAAGAACTCTAGGAGCCTTGCGTCGCTCGCCTCCCTCCAATGTCAAAACCCTTGCTTGTGGTAGAGTTTGCCCGACAAACTGGAAAACCTGCTCGAGGGTGCAGTTGTTACCCGGTAAAGTGTATGTCGCATTGGTCAATCCTTCCATTGTCACTGTTGGTAGCGTCAGACTGTTAGATAGAGCAACTGGTCCATAGGTAGGTTGGAAAACGGGGAACCAGATCTCGATGTGCTTGACATAGATTTGCAAATGCTCATGCATCGCCAGGTGCACCATGGCATCTTCCAGGCAGTCCACGGTCGCCTTGAGTTTGATATGACGATACAGTCGCTGCTGGACGAGAACTCTCCAGACACCGCTCACAAGCGCCAGCGCGGTCAATTCCCTTCTCCTGGAGTGTCTAAGCGCTGTTCCCCAACTCTTGGTAATACTCGATACGGCCATTGAGCTTCGAGATGTAGCGGAAACTCGGTACCCAAACAGGTGGTCTAGAATGGCTTCGTGAACCTCAATCGGCAAATCGTTGAAGTTGGTCTCTGGGTGTGAGATCACAGGCTCAGTGTCGAGTGAAGCCGTGGAGTCCGCAGCAGGGTGCTCGTCGGTGCCGTGCGAAACCCCGTTCAGGCAGCATGGCTTTGAGTGTCGATGATCGGGATGAGGGAATGGTGTGCTGCTCGGTCTCGTGGGAGGGACAAAATCGGATGTCTTGGCTTGATCGTGAGAAGGGCTGGAAGAGCCAGGGGAGACAGGGTTGGAAGCGGTGTTGTGAATGCCAGTCAGCATGGATGCGGCCATGATCGAGGCGAACTCAGTATCGGAATCCGCATCATCGTCTCGGTTGTCGCTAAAGTCGCTCCTTCGTGGTGAATAACCATCTCGGATGGGTAGAAGGGCGGATGCAGCAATAGAGGTAGGACAAGGCGCACAGGGGCCAATATGGCCGTCATCGGCGGTGTCCATGGGTTCGCTGATAGAGTCTCCCATATCGATATCGTTATCGGACAGCGGTTCAAGGTGCTCCATAAGATGCCTCCCAGGCCGGCTCGTATGGCATCTCAGAGGGTCGAAGCACTATTGGATAACGACAGTCGCAAACGAAGAAGCGGCGGTTGCTGGATGAAGGAGAAGGTAGAAATCGAAATAAATGAGGCGACGAAGCGGAAGTCCCGTTAGTTGGCAGACGAAGGGTGTTGCAGGGCTGGAGATTGAGCCCTTCAAGGTTGTTGTATGTACTGTATGCAGAGACGGGAAAGGGAACGAACGGGAGGGAGGGTTGGATGAGAAGGAGAACAGGCGACTGGTGGCCTAGACCTTTGGGCGTTTCCAGGGAGGGGGATGGTAATAAAAAAGGAAATGTGATGAGTGACGAATGGATACGATACGACACGAGACGAGACCCGATGGGATGGAAACCCCGAAACCAGGGTCGATCGATCAATAATATGAGTTTAGGGGATGAGAGATTTGACTTTGGACTGGTTACCTTGTGGAAGAAGGGAAGGAAAAGGGAAAAGGTAAAAAGAGGAAGGGGGAGAAAAATTAGATGACAGGAAGGATGAGCAGTGCAGTTGGGTGTGATGAGAGATTGATTGGCATTAGGATTGAGATTGGGGTAGGTTGGGAGGCGTTGATTAGCACAGCGCATTACAGTACAGCACCCGACAGCACAGCACCGCACGTACAGCGCAGAGCAGAACAGCAGTGCAAATGGATGGATGCGAACCTAGGACTGATGGAACCCCTCACTTTACTCCAGTCAGGTTAATTAAGTCACCTTGTTTACCTAGTATTCTACGATTACGAATCTACCAATGGAGAGAATATTCTCCCGACTTTACGAGGCGTCAATGCCTAGCCTACTACCTATTAAATATACTCAATGTTGACGTTGCTAGCCATGGATCCATGGATGGATGCTTTGTTTTGTGTCCATGGCATACACAGCCTTGTGTTTTTGTGTGGATAATCTCTGAGGTGACGACGTGGCCATGAGTAGGTATTGGGCATCTTATCTTGGGAGGCTGTCAAAAAGCACCTGACTGATGAAGTGTATCATACTGTGTAGGTAGTATTCTGGTCAATGGAACTGCCGCTGCCATTATCCAAGATGGATCTTTATCAAAGAACCTAATGGAGGTCGCGTGCTTCTTAGCGGCAATGGGGAGTCCACTGTGCTGCAGCCAGCATATGTAGCATCTCCACACCAAAAGGCATGTGGAAGAGGAATTCTGCTCCATGGTAACCAGATAATGCTTCCATGGCAACAAATGCCATAACAATAAAAAGAGAAATTAACCTGAGAACTCTACTCTCAATTACCTAGGTAGTAGCAAATATGAGTGATCCGCCTCGGGCTTCTCCGTCAGGTGAACCTTCTCCAAGTCGGTCAACCTCCACTTCTTTGCTGTACTGTAACTGTAACTCTAGAGAAGCCAAATATAGTGGACAGCCCAGGCGATCATATGGATGGAGCCCGAGTAGGTGGGCACCCAAGGACGCCTCACTTTGGCCAGCTCTCTTCTCCTCAGTCTCAGCCCAGATTTCAACTTGAAGTTTGCCCGACTAATGCACCAACTGAATCAGCAACTTTTATCACGTCATTGGGCACAAGACACATTCAAACTTTATCAGATCTCAAAAGGTCCAATGATTCAGTCTTGCTAGCTTATTAGTCCGATCTAATCATATCATGGATATTATCCCCTCATTCAGAAGCGAAGCGAAGCAAAGCAAACTACCGCATCTTCTCGCTAATTCTTGATTTCCATGACCTGACTGAACCCCCCCTGCAAGACCCTGAACATGGAACCATCGGTTAGCGCCGCGCCAGGCTCGATCTGTTTGCTTATTCCCCGTTTCTTCCTGTTGACGGGTTGTCGTTATCTCTATCGACTGGCTAGTCATAGACGCTATCGATGATTCATTCCAGAAGTAAATGTGCACAGTTGGACGGAGCAACCAGGTGAATCGTCTAGGAAATCTGAAACATGGCAGATTGTTCTTAAAATGAGCATCGATATTATTGCGAGCATTGTTTCTATCGCTAATTGGACATAGTAATCCTTGACCTTTGTCATGAAATTTCGATCTTCGTTACCCTATATCATATCGTTTCACGATCATCAAACTACAATTTTTGGCATACACAAATGGTTATCAAAAAAATAAACACACTATGCAACTTGCTACAGACTCTTGAATATGTTGTTACTCGTACAATACATGATCTTCATCAACTGCCGATGATCTTCCTGCTGCATGACGATCCCTGTCATACCAGCACAAAGTCTATAGCTTCTCCATACAGCAAATGCCGAAACCCACCTTCTGGGGACGGAGATCATTACAGCAGGATCTGGTTGTATCAGCAGCCTCACATTCGTCACTGATCACGACGGCAACTTTACAAAACAACGTCGTATCAAAACAACGACTATAGAAGCCAAGAGTCATCATGTACTCCAGATCCCTTGGTGGAGTGGTCCAAGATCTAGTTGCCTACATAGACTGCCACCAAAAGACCTCCAGAGTATGGAACAGTTGAGAACCTGAAGCCGTTCGAATGATCCTCCAAATAGGCCATAAGATCCTTGTAACCTGACTTAGCAGCCTCGGTGTTATCTACCACGACTGTAGCACCCGGTTGCATACGCGGCTGAACGAGCTTCAGCGTAGGCAGAGCCAGCGGAGTCCAAACTGCAACTCGATCAGTAATAGTCTCTAGACAAACAATCCCGTAACGAGAACGAAAACCAACTCACTGTCAAGAAGCAAGAAATCCACCTGCTCTGGCAAGTCTGCTTTGAGCGTCTCACGCAAATCCCCCTCTCGTAATTCAATAAACTTCTCGATATCATCTCCTGCTCGACTCCAGTACTCGCGAGCCCGGGCAGCCTTGGTGGGTTCATTCTCCGTAGCAATGACCTTACCCGGCTGCGAAACGGAGTTCTGTGCAACTGCTAGAGCAAGATAGATAGTGCTGAGGCCAAATGATGTTCCTGCTTCGACGACATAGCGTGCCTTCATGGATCGAAGTAGGAGGTAGACGAATGCGCACTTGTCAGGATCCAGAGCGACGAACTTGTCAAGAGCGGTGGACGCAGGACCATCTGTACTGACGTACGCTGGTTCATCAAGCGCTTCCTTATGGAGATTGCGAAGAAGCTCGGTGGTTTGTGAGCTTGCGGCTATAGAAGCCAGAGTTGTCTCAATAACGGAGTAGTCAGGCATGTTGGGTCTTGACAGCGGATGTAAAAATTGATATTGAGATCAGAAGTATTGCCCAGGCTCGAAGTATAAAGCGACCTTTATATAATTCAAAGATCTTTTGGTCAAACTGACACTAACATCAATATTATATAGACACAATGCGGGACTTGGAGTCTCGAGAAGGAGAAGGATTGTTAACCCCGCTCCTCGGCATCAGAACAAGACTTATCGGCTCCGGTCTTCCGTCATCAGAGTCACTGCAACTCCGATGTTGCACCATATTGTGACTCACTTGGACTTTACAAGCCATAACACACCAGCTTGAGATCAACACCGAACTTCGGCTATTTTTATACGACCGACTGGCCGGTGATATCGGTGAAGAGGACTTGGTATTCTGACCAGCGATTTGCGTAGAAGGCAGGAATATGTTTCATCACACCAGTCCTGAACTCCCATTGTCTTCATTGAATAGATGTAAATACCTGACTCTGTCATGTCTATCATGTCTATCCGTGAGTCTAGTCGCTCACAGAACAATTCGGCGGCATACAACATGAGGATATCACCAAGATTCCTCACCAAAGTCTCTCGTGCCAAGCTGGACTTAATGCCACGATCAGGATGACTATATGCTGGCAGCGAAAAGTATGTTATCAGCATATCGAAGGACTGTCCGATGTACTTGTTTGGTGAAACTTCGTCTTCGGCAAAGGAAAGATCCGTAGTGAATTTAGAAAAGTTGCCAGTTGACACGGGTTCTCCATGGTCGAGATGCAGCGCGTCTTCAGAAGTGGTATCGACGTCCAGATTGGAATCGATTCGTCGAATAGATCTCGTACGGCTTGACTTCCGAACTCGATTTGCCAAGGAATTATATATCTGAAATATCCATTGGTAGCTAGAAGTATCAGCGCAGGGTATGACACAGAGACATAATGGAAGCCGATCTCGAAGCAACTTGAGCGAAGAGCTCCTCGGGGAACTTCTTGCCGGAACGAGCCATCGAGACCATCACTACCACGGCTTCACCAATTTGTTTGGTAACACTAGTCTCTCTAGCTTGAGAGCATCATAAGCGTATGGGCAATGGTCTAGAAGTATGGCTTCTTGGCTGAAAAAGGGGCGCATGAAATGCGAAGTCCGACAGTTGAGCCTGCCCAGCTTCAAGATATCGCGGTCAGGGCCCTTTTTGGACAGAGGAAGACCTCGGCACATAATGTTGAGGACATATATGCTGTATTGGGCTAGTTGTTTAGGGTCTCTCGACGTTATATGTATCAGTGTTTTGTTTTCAATGCAGGCAATTCATCCAGACCAAGGGAAGATTATAGCCGCCATGCGATCTATTGGCGCGCCTTTGTTTCCCTCAAAGGGGGACTTCATCTGCAGCCGAATTTACGCTCGTGATCACAAGTGATTTTCGTACTATATCCTGGGATAAAACTCGACCTGCTATTGTAGGTTGCGTAGCCCCTGTCTGCGTTGTCCTTCATTTCTCCGCCTCTGGGTATAGTCTCAGGTATCCCACATAGACTTGGCACAAAGAATTATAATCGCTTCGCATATAGGCCAATAGAGTAAAAGCATTAGTCTATTGAATGTGCATGTACTGAAGCAGCCGTAATATCCGTGGATCTCCGCCTGGGGCCAACTAATGGGCAAGCAGAGCAATACGTAACATGTTATCTATCACTCCAGCATGTTGATTATGTAGCATCGTTTGACGGAAAATTAAACAGATTTGCACAAGATCGAAACAGCTGCGCAATCACTTGCCGTTTTCCCGAATTCTCATGTCACTTTGGTGGTGGGAATTACTGGGCCTTTGTGTGGGCGACGTATAATATAGGACAAGGATTACTGCGTGTCAAGTGCTTCTTGAGACGATCCAGACTCTTTAGATGCGATTCTGCAGGTTTCAGAGCGTCGTCATCTCAAAACACCAAAACTGGACATTCGATGACAGTCATCTAGCATGTGTCAATGTATGTGTACTATTCTGTAGGTATTTTGTATCAAGGCTTGTGGGATGAAAATGTAATGAAATTTCTTTTTACGAGTATTCGTACTAGTAAATAAGTGATTTGTCGTCTGAATAAGCTTGGCAATTTATTAGACTTTACTCGGCGGATCCACGTTAGCAACCTGTCAGTCAAATATTTTTTTTTTTTTTTTTTTTTTTTTTTTGGAGACGTTCCTTCCGTTGATCATCACTGTTGCTAATAATATGGATGTCAATCATACCAGGTAAGTTTGAGCGGGCAGGTGACCTCCTTACCTGTACCTACCTACCGAGCTTAAAGATACTGCTCGCGGAAGGTACCAAACCGCAAATCACTGGGCTGCTACGTTACTGAAACATCCATTTCAAAAACAGAAGTTATTCACAAACGCAGACTTGGAATCATTTCATCCAGCACCGCACCAAGTGACAGTCGCTCCGATTCTTGCCTGTGTTTCAACGGTGCTGAAACCCACTCTGGCCTTATCCAGTGTCGTCTCGCTGTCGTACCCATCCAACACTAAACCAAGGACAAAGAGCAGACGAATTCGAATTCCACTTTAATGCTTGACTTGTTAGAGCAGGTCGATTTCTCCGAGCTGTCTCAAGATCGCTAATCACCCAGGCATGGCTTTCAGAACTTGCCCTGCCCTGCTTAACTGTGAGCCACACCAAAACTTGACGCGGAAACCTTGTCCTGGTCATCTTCGAGACGCGATGGGCCCGTGAGCTGCATAGCATCTTGCCTATTTTATCCCCGACAGCCCGGGATTATAGCCCCCCGCGATGCTCATCATCTGGTGTGTTCGGTCATCAGATGCCACTTCAGGAATGTCCAGACAGCCCCTGGGTCATTTATTAACGGTGAACCATCAAGACGCTAGACCTTGACCCTGAACAGATGTAAAACTTTTCTCTGGCACACGCCAAAACAAAACAAGCAGACAGACAAACAGAACAAAGACACTGTACCGCCTTGGACACGTATCACTCCAACTTCAGCGACACATAGCGTTTGTTACCCACGGCGCTTGGAATAAGGGTTGTTTGGATACCAGACGCCGCGTGGTAAAAGACTTCAAAGACCAACCAAATCGACTTGTGCCTTGCAGGTGCAGACGCCAAAGCCTAGCGTCACTGTTTCAAACTTGGGATTGACAGGGGTAGTCCAGGGGTCACCAAGCGCCGATTCTTGGATGGCTTGGAGGGCAAGATGGGCTTGGCTGGTTTCCAGTGGGTGGACCCTCGGTAATGATGTGACATTGGGGTTTTGCATTGGCCGCCAATTGTACTGCGTTATTGAGGGTTCTCAAACGAGGCACAAAACCGTTGTTATTTTGATGGCGAAGATGCAGAGAATGTTTCTCGACATCACCCTTGGCTTGAGGCTTGGCCTAGTTGATGCGTCTTCATCTTGAGATGCGGATTTCTGGGGTTGGGGCTGCAGAGACCAGCTGATAGCACGAGCTACCAAGCCAAGCTCATAACTATCTATCTCGAGGGAGGCACATGATTTTCGCTACCCCTTGCTCAGGCCATCAAGATTAGCTCACTGCCAGTCTTGCCGCTACGAGCAGTTGGAGTACCGGCTTGATGACCATCTACCGTAACAACATGTGCCGCCCCGGTTGTCAGTTTTACAGCGACGAGGCGGGTTTAACTGCTTATCATTGGCGGTACCGACTGGGGCTGCGGTTTGTGGGCGATATTAACGGTTCTTCTCGCCCAATGCATTGCAGAAGAGAGCAAGGAACGTGCTGGTGTTGCGGCTACCTCGGTACCGTCAGGAAACAGCAGTCAAACGCCAATTCTGGGTATGCCAATCATTCATGACTCTTGATCAGATGCCCTTACAGTTACAAACACTATTATAACTGCTCCAAAGCAGATATGGTTTCGCACTCGATTCACTGCCACTGCAAGTGTGCCAGATATTTGCCTGTATTCAGCTCCTCGAGTAAACAAGCTGACTGAACAGGCATATGCATTAACAAACCCACCGAGAACAGAAAATCTGAGGGTTCTAGGGGGTTCCTGGAGTTAGGCTCTGGCGTTTGACTTGGCGACTACGTACGTATCGTCGTACAGGCTTCTTCTATACACTAATACTAAACAGTTTAACACTTGGGGGGCCCTGGTCCCTGGTCCCTGACGCCGAAACCTTAGGCCCACGGCCCCTAGCGCCTCATCCCCGCCATGGATCTTGCGGCTCCCTCCTGAAGCTTGATCTGAAATATACAGGCCACCAGTCAGAAGCCGAGATTCTATTGTTCGATCTTCTCCTATTAAACCTACATCTCCCACCCATTGTCTGCTGCTGGACGGCCATTCTCATTCTATTGTTCGGGTTATTCATTGTTTGGAAGACGTCTTTTTGAGTCTTTTATTATTTTCTCATTCTTCCTTTCCCTATTTCCTTTTCCCTCTTTGTGCTGCTAGTCAGTGTCAATTAGATTTAATCAGTCTCACATTCATTGTTTATCCTCACAACAGTGTATCGTCGACTTGCGAACACTCACACGACCGGTCCTTATTCAGACATCACGAGAGGAGCGTTGATCGCCTCACTCCTCTTCTAGCATTCTTTTATTGCTTTGTTTGCCAATACAAAGCTCACCTTCCTTCAAATCCGAGCCCGGTTTATTATACGATCGAGTTCCCAACAGAGTGAAACGGCTGGAACCACTTCACATTTCTCTCACTTCAGCATAACATTTTTCAAACAATTTTAACCACAAAACGAACATCCAATTCATCATGGCGCTCCTGAAGACTTTCCTCGCCTCTCTGCTCATTGCAGCCCCCTTGGCCACCGCGGCCCCCGTGGATGTTGCCCAGTCCATTGGTGACATGGCCAGCGCTGTCGGTAGCGACATTGGTGGTGGCCTTGGCGATGAACTCGACAAGAAGATGGGAATCAGCGCTTTCCTTCGACCTATGCTTTCTAACCCCGATGCTCTTAACATTATCCCTAACCGATACATCGTTGTCTACAACGACACCTTCGATGAAGAAGCGATCAGCGCCAAGGAGTTTTCCATTGCCTCAGCCATTAAGAAGCGAAACCTCAACAAGCGAAGCTCTATCGGCAATGCCATGTCCACTTCCATCAAGTCCTTCCGCCTGAACCAATGGCGCGCCATGTCCCTTGATGCCGACGACATGATGGTCCAGGATCTCTGGAAATCCGACGAGGTTGCCTACATCGAGGCAGATACCCGTGTCCAGCTTAACGCTGCTATTGCCCAAGTCAACGCCCCCCCTGGTCTTGACCGTCTCTCCCACTCCAAGCCCGACCAGGAGAACTACATCTTCGACGACTCAGCTGGCGAGGGTATCACTGCTTACGTTGTCGACACTGGTATCAAGATTGACCACAGCGAATTTGAGGGCCGTGCCACTTTCGGAGGTAACTTCATTGACAATGTTGTAAGTAAACCATCGAGCCGATATCTCATGAGAGTAGACCTGAAGCTAACTGAACAAGGATGACGATGAGAACGGTCACGGTAGCCACGTCGCTGGAACCATTGGTGGCGCTACCTTTGGTGTTGCCAAGAAGGTCGACCTTGTCGCCGTCAAGGTTCTCGACGCTTCAGGCGGTGGTAGCAACTCTGGTGTCCTTCAGGGCATGCAGTTCGTCGTTGATGATGTCAAGAAGAACAACCGTGCTGGCAAGGCTGTTATGAACATGTCTCTTGGTGGTGACAAGTCTGAGGCTATCAACCGTGCTATTGAAGCTCTTTTCAAGGCCGGCGTTGTCCCCGTTGTGGCCGCTGGTAACGAGAACGTAAGTTGAAGCCTGCCCAATAACACTCAATCACAGGTAGCTAACAAGATTCGCAGCGGGAGACTGCCCTGACTTCTCCTGGATCTGCCCCCAACGCTATCACTGTCGGTGCCATCGATGCCCTTACCGACGAGCGTGCCGAGTTCTCCAACTTTGGCCCCGAGGTCGACGTTTACGCCCCTGGTGTCGATGTCCTCAGTGTTGGCATCAAGTCCAACACTGACACTGCTACTCTCAGCGGTACCAGTATGGGTATGTTTTAGTTTCCGATCCTTTCTGAGACAAGTCTCATGCTAATTCTTCTACAGCTTCTCCCCATGTTGCCGGTCTCGCCGCCTACCTCATGGGCTTCCAGCAGCTCGACGGCCCCGAGCAGGTCGCCAGCCTTATCAAGAGCCTTGCCCAGGAGAGCGGTGCCAAGGTCGTCAACAACGTCCGTGGCACTACCGACGGCATCGCCAACAACGGCAACCAATAGAAGCAGCATCACAGCATCAATTAGGGAAACAGAGACAAGGGAAAGCGACAATTTTTCTTTCATATTATAAAACACATTTCAGGATACTTGGCTAGTTAACCACACATACCTGACTCTTCTACCCCATCGCGTGTGTATGTGGGGATGTAATATAGGGTGCAATTATGAACAGCCTCATATCATGTGCATCGGGAGTTTTCATTTTGAAACGAGCGCATTTGTTTGTTACTATAGATATGGATAGTACATAACGATATCATAGATCTTCTAAAACACCACATTTCCTTGAACAAGTGAACCAGATGTGATACACTATGTAACGGTTTGACTTTCGGGAATCAGAGATCCGGCGGACTGATGCACAGCGAAAAACTGTTCCTGCAGCAGCCCGTGCCTCAAAAATAGCACGATGTAACCTTTAGGCACAAGATCCAAGCTCAGACACGCCTGATATAGAGGAATGGCCCGTTGGCGGGAGATCAGCCAAGGCATGGCCTGCTTGTAGTGTCACATCACGTCGCACCAAAACCGTAAACATGAAACCATGCCTAGACGCATGTTATGCCTTATTAGTTACGCTAGGGTCCCCAAAGAAGGAAGAATCGTCAAACATTGTTTTTATGGATATAAATTAAAAATTCTACAAGGAAACATTGAAATGTTTGCTCGCCGCCACCAATCTATCGCACTGGGAGGTGTAGTGATAGACTTGTGGCGTGACATCGCCTCGCGGCGGAAACCAAGAGTAAGAAAGATTTAATTTTCGCACTTCTTCGGCACAACCATAGTCATAAAAGGACTAGATTGCAATTTGACATCCGTGCAGGGAATGGGTTTTTCAAGACAAGACACAGACAACATTAGCATAGGGGAACGGGGGACAACACTGAAAATGGCAACGCGGGCTGTATCGCGCGTTGCTCGTAGTATTAACAAGAGTATAATGCCCAGCACCTCGCTCAATGGGCTGGTCCCATGCAAAAGGGACTTGTGCTAAAGGTGGTATGTACGTTAGGATATCGTTAAAAAAAGATTTGGTGCCGTGAAAGAAAACAAGAATAACTCGGCGCGTATAGTACTACAATTCTTCGTGACCCGTAATCATGGGAGTGGCCTTTTCGCCACCCGGTAGGAAGACGCTGGCTTCCTTAAAGATGTGATCGAACCTGGCTCCAAAGAACCAAGCGGTACCAAGCTGGATGTGATGTTAGTTGAGTATGGCCCTGGGAGCCAGAGGATTGCGTACCATAAGACCCGAAATACAAACCAAGGCTGCAATGACAACACCGAAGAGAACAACGGCCTCGCCAGCATCCATGGAGGGCTCCTTGTTTTGCGCTTGGTTTTGTGCAAGGGTAAGCTTCTTGGGATCTTGCTTGGGGAACAAGGTCTCGATAAATTGCTCAATCTGTAACTTGTTAGTGACGAAGGTAAATAGCGAGAACAAAAAGACATACCTTTGCACACTGAGCACTAATGGCAAGGAAGTTGGGGTCGCGAGGGTCGTTCTTCTTGGCGATTTTGCGGGCATATCGCTTGAAGACTTCGCACACGGTGTAAAGGTTCTGTGTACACTCGAACATGATCTTGCAGGCATCGCCCTTTGTGATCTTGACGTTCCTCTTGAGCACGTCGGGGTTGCGGAAGACGAGCTCCAGTGTCGCAATAGCCATGCCTTGGGGAATAGCGACAAAATTGAAGACACTCTGGTCCTTGATGCCCGCCATGTAGAAGAGGCACTCTTCGCTGTGCTTTAGTGCGTCGAGAACCATGTGAGATACACACTCAAGAGCCTTTGTTTGTTGACTGGGGTCGAACATGTCTTCCCACTTGTCCACGTGCTGGCTCCAGATCTCCTTGGGGTACCACCTTCGACCGTCTTGCCAGTCCTCGTGGAGATCTCGAATGATGTTCGTCTTCTGGAGGAACTGACCCATTGACTCGGTAAGGGAAGGACGCTCGGCAAGCTTGGGGTTGGCAAGCTCGGATTCGACGAACAGGCGTGTTAGGCCTTCACCGACGAGACCAGCAACGTAGTGGCAGTACAATTCGTACTCCTCAATCGTTTGCACACCATTCTTGATCATCTCCTCGTTCTCAGCGTAGTCAGCCATGCCGTTACCCATCTTGCGAGTCATGTCCTTGATGATCTCATGATAGGGGGCCTTGATCCTCTTGAGCTCGGTGATGACAACATCAAAGTGTTCCAGCAGCTCCTTGTCCTTCTCTTGACTCTCATGGAATTGCCAACCATCCTCTTCCATAGTAATATGGAAATTTCGAAGAAGAGGGACCTTCTTGTCTAGGGGAAGGGTCATGTCATCCTCGATAGTGTCTAGGCCACGGAGGCAGAGGTAAAAGAGAGTGATAGGGACGAGGAGTTCGTGGTTAAGCTCTTGAATGACAGCCGCAAAACTGCGACTTGTCATGTTGAGGTAACGAAAGCATTCTTGCAGCTCTGGTGACTCGGTACTGGGATCGCGCTCGTGGACGGGATCATGCCAGACCTTCCTGGGGCGCCATTAGACAGATTCTTGAGAATGAAAGTGCCAGGACAGTAAAGACTTACCATTGAACAATGGACCGGAGCTGGTAAGGGTGCAGGAGGTAGTAAAGGTAACCCATTTTGGCGGCGTGGGAGTTAGGGGGCAGGGGAGAAGGTAGAGGTCAAGGTTGAGGAGAAAGAAGAAACAGTGCACGCCTTGGTACAGCCGTGCAGAGTCTAATAAACGGGAAGTAGAAAAGGTTTATATACCAATTCGGTTGCAACCAAGTCCCGGAAACGTCTTGTGGTGTTTTTGTTACCACAAGATGCTTGGAAGAAGAAAGAAGACAGATAAATGCGAGAAGCAAAATAGGACTGGACGACCTCCGCTCCGGATAAATCCACAATATGCAAGAGCTCAATTTCTCGCCTTGGAGATGGAGGGTGGATGCGGCTGATCCTTGTAGAACGATACGAGAAGGGGCATAAGCGCCCCGCTACATGCATTATTCATCGTATTCGGATTCTTCACTACAGTTCAGTATCAAATTGGCCCTTGAACTCAATCTCATGTCAGACTTGGGTATGCAACAACTAAGAACCATCTGACATATCGACCGGATGTCGCAGCTTGTTGACAACCGGAATGCCGGTAGTGATATCGCTTCGAATTGCAGTTTAACTGCCGGTCCGGACGCGGTAGTATTGTCAAACAAAGCAAGGAGAAACATTCAAGCGAACTGGTCTTACCCGGGTCAGACAGACCCTGAAAATTGAAACAAACATCCTGATGATGAAGATCTCGTCCAGTCTGTTGTCTATTGGTTTGATGCGATTGCTTTGAACCCTCGAGCATGATCCCAATGCCCCAGTTTGACGAACGCTTTCGGTACGAGACGGGCACGGTGCTCCAATAGACAAGCAACTTGGAGAGCTATCAGACCGCCTTGGATTGGCCGTTTAATCCATTCGAAGAAGTTATAGTAACTCGACTTTGAGGCGATTGGCAACGGACCCCTATGCATGTAGACGATCCGGCCGCCTTGACCGCCCAGCCGGATTCAACCCAAGCACACCTACTTTACGCCTGTGCACCAGCTTGACTACAGTACAGTACCTAGACTACCGAGCAAGGTTCGATAGGATTGGTTGATTTGGAGATGGTATTTAATAATCGCGATTGTTGCAGCGACTACGGGAAATTGCGCTGCCAAATGCTTGTCATCTGCTACCCGGTCACGAGACAAGGGCTGGTATGGCAACTGTTCTCAAACTCTTTATATCTAAATGTACCTAGAGGAGGACAGCGAAGCAGTTTCCCAAGTCAGAGTAACAAAAGAAGAGGGTTTTGAATACAAAAACTCTGCCACTGTATCCTGGGTTTCGGAGCCAGCTACCTTGATACTGTGATAGTAAGAATCCATCCTGAAAAGATGCAAGTATATAGTAGCTGTATAAACAGTTTCACGCTTGGCGACTGGGCTACTGCCTGCCTTTTCTCCCCTGGCTCAGATTCACATATATACAATCTGGTCAACACAGTATCAATCAACGTCGCCGCGTTCATTGTACTCATTCTTTCGCGAAAAAGGTGTCCATCGATTAGAGCTCCTGGCCGTTTACTAGACATATGCGTATAGTCATACCTTCTGGAGGAAAGCCAATGGATACTGTTACCTTACACCGGCAATAGACGTTTATGAAACGCTCCAGGTTACTAACTTAAGTACTTGGGTAGATATCAACTGAATTGTTGTATTGTCCGAGCGTGGCTATTCTTTAATAACTGAATCCATGAATTGTTGACGTGGTTGAAGAGGCGCTGCTGTCCATATCACCCAGACACTGCCCCACCATTACGTAGACGCTAATACGTACCTGTCGACAAGACCCCTCCCCTCTAAGGCTGGGCTTGGCTGGGCTGCACTGGGCTGGGCATGAAGCCTGAAAGAAGCCCAGGGAAGAGAAAGTTCTTTAGGTCAAGTTCATACCAGGAAATTTCCGCCAAGCCAAGACTGAGCGGGCAGGCGGTCATTTTAGGCAAACCGACGCCATCATCATTCAACATTTCCATTTCCTGCTTGTTACAGTGGCCGGATTTCCTTTTTTCCCTCCCTTCCATATTTAAATACCGAACCTACCTAGCTACTCAAGGTATCTTTCTAGTTTATATCGAATTATCAGTCTAGAGCCTGGGAACACCATTCATCATGGTTGTCGATACCGCCTATTACGACACCTTGGGCGTCCAGCCCACAGCCACCGAGCTGGAGATCAAGAAGGCTTATCGCAAGATGGCTATTGTCCATCACCCAGGTTCGCCTGCCTTGACATCGAGCGATTTATACATTGCTTGCGAAACTAACCGTATCGTGCTTGGCAGATAAGAACCCCAATGATCCTACCGCACACGAGAAGTTCCAGGCTATCGGTGAGGCCTACCAGGTCCTATCCGATTCCGACCTACGAGCAGCATACGACAAGTTTGGAAAGGATTCTGCCAGACCACAGGAAGGCTTCGCCGACCCCGCCGAGTTCTTCAGTTCCATTTTCGGAGGCGAGGCCTTCGTTGACTGGATTGGTGAGATTAGCCTTATGAAGGACCTTACAGCGACTATGGATATCACGATGCATGAGGAGGAAGAGGCTGCCGCTGCTGAAGCCGCCGCCGCCGAGGCTGCTGGAGAGGATTTCCCCGGAACCGAAGAGGCCAAGAAGGAGAGCATGAAGGACCAGGAGAAGAAGGCCGAGGAGAAGACCGCAGCTGAGGCAGAGCAACATGCTGGCGCTCCTCCTCCTCCTTACGCCGCCGCTTCTGTGAGTGACGATAAGGAAACCAAGCCTGCGTCACCCCCTCCTGCTCCTGCTGCCGCCGCCCCTGCGCCTGCCGCTGGCCTTTCCGCCGACACTCCTCAACGATCAGATGCCACATCCCCCACTCCCTCATCGAGCTCTCGTAACCGAACCCAGATCCCTCTCCGACCCGCGTTGATGGACAAGTCTCATGAGGACCTTCTCGAAGCCGAGGCCGCCAAGGGCGAATTAACAGAAGAGGAGCTTAAGCACAAGGAGAAGAAGAAGGGTGGTCTGACCAAGGAGCAGCGGGAGCAGCTGGCAGCTTACGAGAAGGAGCGTGCCAAGATTCGACAGGAGCGTGTTGATACCCTCGCCCGAAAGCTCCTTGACCGTCTCAGCGTGTGGACAGAGACCGACAAGGGCCCCGATGTGACCAAGGCATTCCAGGAGAAGATGCGCCTCGAGGTTGAGAACCTGAAGATGGAGTCTTTCGGTATCGACATTCTGCATGCTATCGGTCAAACTTACGTCTCCAAGGCCTCCGGCCTCCTTCGCAGCCAAAAGTTCTTCGGTATCGGCGGTTTCTTCAGCAGACTTCGCGACAAGGGCACACTCGTCAAGGAGACATGGAACACCATCAGCAGCGCTATCGACGCTCAGCAGACCATGGAGGACATGGCCAAGATGGAGGAGAAGGGTGGTGAGGACTGGACTGACGAGAAGCGCGCGGAGTACGAGAGACGTGTGACTGGCAAGATTCTTACTGCTGCATGGAGGGGGAGCAAGTTTGAGATTCAGAGTGTCCTGCGCGAGGTTTGCGACAGCATTCTGAACGACAAGAAGGTCCACCTCAACAAGCGACTGGAGCGCGCACAAGCTCTGGTTCTTATTGGTGATGTCTTTGTCAGGGTATGTTGAAAGATTCTTGTATTTTGGTCGAATCTGACTAACAATTTCTAGGCTGAGCGATCTCCTGAAGAGGAGGGTGACTACCTCGTCTTTGAGCAACTCGTTGCCGAGGCCGCCATGAAGAAGGAGGAGGATCACAAGAAGAAGAAGGACCGCAAGTCCTTCCACGGCGGCAAGGACAAGGAGCCCAAGGATAAGGAGGCCGCCGCCGCCTCAGCGCCCTGAGCTACAGCACGCGAGCAAGAGAAAGAAAATTCGATCTAATCAAGGTTGAGTGAGGATTGCACAGAGCAGGGGAACAGGACACTTGTGTGGCTGAGAACCTCAAAAAGGTGGCGGATATCAACTTGATGAAGGCTTTGCTTGGTAGGTGGATGGGTGATATAGATGAGGAGGACTGGCACTGGTTTAGACACAATTTTCATGACCCTATTCCCCCTTTGTTAATATGATCTTACAGCCATTTTCTCGGGAGCCCACAAGTGGGTATAATGTAATTCTCATGTCATGGATGACGAGAAATGTAGTATCAGTCTAGGTAGGCAATATAGCTTCGGGTGTGTTTTATAACAACATTATCAAAGTGAAAGCGGACGTGATTGGGTATATATACCATCTCGACATGCATATCAAGTCAACGTGTAGTGTGGTGAGAGATTTGGGTTGAGTTGAAGATTGGAGTTCGTCTCCTAAAAAGCCCATGTCCATTTCCTATTTGACAACTAGTTGATTCTCCTAATTCCTTCTTTTTCCAGCGCATGAGTACGAGGAAACCCAACAAGGCAATTCCCGTTCCAGGCTCTTATTCTCTGCAATCTCCTCCAATGATTCCATCTCAGACCCGCCAGTTCTGGCGTGAAAACTTCCTCCGGGGTATCTGTTATACATAGTATGTATTCAAAAAACAATACGAAAAAAAGCACAAATGTCTGCAACAAATGGAAAATCAAAAAGTGCCCGGGTTCTTTAAAGGGCGTATGTCTGCAATGTTGTCCAGGTCGATTGTTGTTTTATTCTGGGGGCTTCTCGTGGGAGAAGACGGGTGAGGAAGATCGTTTGAAAGGTGGAATTGGTGGGTGCATGAAGGTCATGAAGTCGCTGGCAAGCAAAACGCGGTTGAAAGAAACAAAAGAAACACAAAAACGATTGCTTGCTTGCCCAACGCCTTGTATGCCTGCGTATTTTATTCCATTGTCTTCATTGATCTTCAAATTGGTGGTGTTTGTCGTGGTGCCCTGAGGCTTGGCTGGTGTGTATATAATCGAACGCAAGGAGAAAGAAATCCGGTGTTGTATGCTAACTGCCGATTGTGAGAATGATATGATGGGTATTGCAGCTACTTGCAAATGTCAAGGTGGTGTTGAGCGATATTAATTGCTGTCTGGTTGCAACTCGATGCCACTATCACGGTCCTGTGAGCTCTTTTCCCAGGGCAGAGGGGGTTCATCCACTGGGCTGCCGGGATCAGTTCCGAAATCATCAACCTCGGACAGATCGTCGTCTTCATCATCGTTAAGAGGAGGCAATATCTGGCCACCGAACTCAACATCTGTGACACGGACCTTGTATTCCAAAGCCTTCTGACCCTCCTTGATAAGAACTTCGGTCCAGTTGAGACATCGCTTAATGCTCTGGTTGATCTTTTGGCTATCGACGAGGATGTCGCGGTGCTTGGACAAGTCGAGCTGTAGGCGATCCTCATCCCGTTTCCGTCGCGCCATGGCCTTCTCCATAGCTTTCTCGTCACTGGGATCGAGAGCGTCAGGGGCCGAGATTGAATCAGTCGACATATCAGATTCGTCGAGCGAGTCATCCTCGTCTTCAGAAGGAGGCGCTGAGTCCTCCTCCTCGCTGAGATCGGAGAGACTGATAGGGATATCCGTCAATGCTGCAGAGGTCACTCGGCTAGAGGTAGCTGAAGCAACAGCAGACAACCGACCTGATCTCGATAGTCGCCGGAATCTGCGAATCTCTGCCTGCTGTTTCCTCAGTTGTCTTTCTAGAGTGCGATTTATAGCTTCGAGAGAGGCATTTGTGATTTCTAAATCTTGCACCTTTCGTTCCCTTCGAGCATTAGCCACCAGATCGTTCACAGGCTCACCGTGGCTAGACTTGGTAGGGCTCTGAAGGTCAGGCTGGGACTCATTGTCTTGCGTCTCCTTTTCTTCCTCCTCTTCCTCTTCATCGCTGATGTCCTCAGCCATCTGAAGAATCGATGCCATAGTCAAAGCTGGCTGTATCGCCCCAGGGCTTGCAGGAGGTGAAAATTCATGCTGCCTTCGACCTGGTGACATGGGCAGCCTGGGTGAGTTAGAGTGATCAAAATTCGGGACACTGCCAGCTCTTGCGTGACCTCTTTGCTTTTTAGGGGCCGACTCGATGCTGACCCGTCTCTTGGAGATAATGGACGCCGCAGGAGCTAACGGCGGTGGAGAAGCTATCTGAGGCGGTGACGCTACTTGCGGTCTGCCGCTGAGTCCAGGTGCACCCGCATTCTTAAGAATGGAAGGGTTTGGCTGGGCATTCTTGACAGGAGAGTGTGGTCTCGAAGGTTGTGAGCTATTTGGGTGTTCGTTTGCTGAGCTGCTGGTGCTTGGGCGCTTAGACTGTAGCCTTGAGCTGGATACGTTGGCTGAAGTAGGTTTTAAGTCAAGGTCGACGCCATTGGCATAAAAGAACTTTGAAGCTGAAGGCTCAGGTGCGGCGTTGGATCCTGAAGCATATGGCGCAGCAGAAGGGCTGGTGGCCTTCTTGAATTCCGAGGTGGCTTTACTGGCATGAAAGAAGTTATTCGATTTTTGAGAGCTTATTGAGGGACGACCGGATGGCTGTGAAGTCGGACCATCGCTGGCACGAAAGAATTTGGCATCTGGATCAGCAGGAGATTCAGCTCGAGATAGTGATTGCCTCCCTATTGAAGTCAAAGAGTTTCGGGGATTCCAACCCTCTTGGTCCAAACTCGGGGTTCCACTGGGAGTGGTGTTGTTGCTATTATTGCGGCTTTGTCGACTGCCAGATCGAGGAGTGATAGCGGTTTCGTCTCGATATGAGGTGCCGGCGGACAGTCCCTGTGTCGATCTTCGAACCAAAGGAGGTGCACCTAATGCAGGGCCCTTTGTTGTCGAGGCAATCTTGGGCGTCAGGGGCGTTCGTCCGACCGTCTTTGCAGCAGCGGCGCTGAGTTGTGGGGGACGGTGTCTCGATTCGCTAGGGGCCATTTTGGAGGTAGGAGGTGCGGAACTCGACGAGGTTGAACGGGTCGAGGTAATTGTAGCGGTTACTGAAAGAACATGTTGTTGGTTCGGGTCGTGGAGGCCAAGGGATGGCGACGTGCGAGTGTTGCCAGCCGAGGAGAATCGGGGACGAGCCTGAGCTTGAGCCTGAGCCTGAACCTGGGTCTTTCCAGTAGGGGCCTGGGATCTAGTCTTTGGGAGAGGTTTAGACGAGGTGACTAGTTTATCGTTTGTCGAGGGGGTAAGAGGACGTCTGGTATGAGGCTGAGAGACAGATAGACCGGGAGATGTAGGACGAGAGGATGACGAGTTGATGGTGTTTAGAGTGCGCATCCTGTCCGTCGACGAGTTGGGTACAAGTCGGAAACGAGCGAGCCTCGACTTTCTGGGCGGGCTGGCTCAGGCTGAGATGACTGGTAGCGGGACGGAGCGGTGAGCTCTCATTGGCTGCCAGGCGAAGCGGTAACAAAACAGGTTAAGGGGACCTCCAGTAAATTGTGCTGAGCAATGGCCTGGAGCGCCTATGTCGCAGCGCTGTTGATCGCTAAAACGCTAGTGGTCTCTGGGTAATTAGAGTTCCAGTGTTGGACCAGCGTCGAGGCGACCACGTCAAAAAGTAAACAAACACCTCAAGAATCAGAGACAGGACAAGACACGAGGCAGGCAGTGGGGGGTTCAATCGATTGTTGGATGAATGAAGTCTGGTGGCTTTTTTTGTCTGAGGAGTATGTATCTGGAAAGCGGGGGACGTTTTTCTTTTCTGTCTTGTGCTGCTGCAGGTAAGAGGAGTCTGTCGTTCACCGGTAGCGTATAGAAATAAAGACGTTGTTCACCGCTAATAATGAGCCGCGGTATGTAGAAACAGAGATTGCCACAAGGTGGATAAGTAATAATTGGAGGAGTTAAATGAGAAGCAGAAGGAGGGAAGAAAGAGAAGGGAGACAAGAGTCACAAATAGGACCAAAGCACGGAGATGCTGGGGGATATTGCTCCATAGATGTGTTGACGAGAAACTAGCGGGATGAACGGATTGCGGTCATTCACTCAGTCATGGGCATGGCATGGTCAGGATCCATGGGACCATCCTTGCTTTGCTTTTGTCCGTCTCAATGAACTCGATCATGCTTGCCGAGTTGTGAGCATTATTGTTATTTATTGTTTCTATTGCAGTAGTATGCCAAGTTACATACATCTGTCATGCTATTGAAACACGTCTCATATGTGCTTCAATTGAGGTCTTTGACTGGTTCTTATCATCACGAAACATACCTGGCGGTCTGCAGATGCCGTGATAGGTTAGCCAAATGTTTAGCTTCACAACTATACAAATTCTATATCAGATCGATCATAATTGCAGTGATTTTGTGAAATATTTATCCAATTCCCCTTTCTAAATCATCAATGAATCTTCATTATCCACTCTTATTACATTCTCATGCCCAACCGAGAGAACACTGGTCATGGAGTGACCCCTGCCGGTCAGGTCTTCATCTCGTCCCCCGAGTGCCCTGGTCCCTGCTAAATACTTATGCCACTTCTATGATTGTCGATCGCTTGTGGCATGACTTGTGAGGGAACCGATTTATTACCATCAACGCCCGTCTCATGCCCGAATGAAATATTGTAAGAAACGGGCGTTTGAAACCGTTTAAACTTTCGCGGGTGAGGCTGCAGGAACTCAGAGGATGGATGGTGTTCTGGAATTATTCTAGCTTTCCCCATTCATCTGATACCCGATTATTATTCACATGGATACCATATTTCGGCTGTCTTTTTTTAGACTCGGGAGGCGTTACAGATATTCGGAATCCCGAACACGGACGAAGTTATGCAAAAGCTCCTTTAATGGATGTCTCTCGCCGTTTGTCCAAGGCTCTGGATATCACAAAACTATCTCAGGAGAAGTTGTCATTGATACTCCTGATTTTACGCAGAACGACTCGGAGAGACGTCGCTATTCCCAGGTATGTATCCGTACCTGAGGAGCACTATCAAGGACCCTGGAATTCAAGCTCCTCAGCCAATCAACTCCATGCCATAGCAAGGCTCCAGCTTTGAAAGGAAAGTCTGGACTTTTTTCTTTCGTAGGCCCACTATTCAACCCGTACCCTTTCTTTTTCCTTTGTCCGCTGACATCAACAACCCGAGGCACATCGCAAAGTGGCTCGATGATTCTGCAATAACCAGTCCACAATCCACTCCTCTTCAGTAACTCTCGCCAATCGACCCCAAACTCTACAAGTCACCTGGGGCAAGAAACAAACTTATTTCGTCTTCTCTCGTTTCACTCTCCTCGTTTGTTTCCTGGGAGAGTGTCGTCATGGGTTACATTGGTATCTCGCTCATCGTCGCCTCTGTCGTTTGGGTCGTGGTTTGCCCGCCATCATGGGTGCCAGAGCCGCTGCAGGTCCTGTTACGCTGGAGAGGAGGTGCTCCTCCCGCTATTGCAGCTAAGAATGAGGCTGAAGCTGAAGCCGAACATGATTCCGATCCTGGACCCCGTATCATGGTGTCGGATCACGAGGTGGAACCGGGCCCTCGACTCCGGGCTCGTCCGGCCGATAACCGTACCACTCAAGACGACAACCAACGCCTCGACCAAGGAAAGGCTACCACTACAGCGACTGGTACCTCGACTTCTCTGAAGACCGCAAAAAGCGATGTCTCGTCTATGCCGCCGCCTCCCCTGCCAAAGGTTGCGCCTCCACCACCGACCATTGCCGAGCCAGAGGAACAAACGACCCCAAAGGCTGTCGCATCCAATCCTCCATCTATCAACGTCCCCAGCTTCAGCCTCGATAATGCTCCTATTGCGCCAAGTTCCCACCCCGCTCCCCGACGGAACCCCACAGCGCCGGGCCCCGCTCCCGCCCTCGGTCTTCCCACCGCGAAAATGCCTTCTATGATGCCTCCGCCTCCTCCCCCGGGGCGTCTTCCTCCTCCGACATCCACCTCGAACCCTCCGGTCGGTCGCCTGCCCACACTTTCTCAGTTCCCTGCTGTGAACTCGCCACAGCGAGCTCGTGGCCCTGTGCCGAACCGAGGTCCTCCATCATCAGGTGGTCTTGCGCCGCCGCCTACACACTCCTCCAAACCCAACAAGCCGAATCGCAAGGTCCTTCTTACTCCTGGTCATTCCCCTCTCGACTGGGCTCGCATATCGGGACCGAATGCTGACCTTCGGGGTGTCGAGTCCTCGACACCATACCTGCGCGTCACTCCATCCATGTTGAAGCGCATGACGGGTCGCAAAGGCAAAGATGCTTGGATGGCGCTCAACGGCAAGGTGTACAACGTAACGCCTTATGCCGACTTTCATCCTGGCGGTGTCCCCGAGTTGATGCGTGGTGCTGGACGTGACGGTACCAAGCTATTTGGCGAGGTTCATCCTTGGGTCAACTACGAGACCATGCTGTCAGCCTGTCTGGTCGGCCTTCTCGTTGAAGAATCCGAGGGTACCGAGAGCCAAATGGACCAGATGGATTAGACGACAGGTGTCGAGAACCGAATCTAGACAAAGACATGCAAAGACTACTTGATCATTTACGATACAGAGAACGAAACTTGAATGTATTAGAACACAATGTTTGCGCCATAGAGCTCGCTGGAACAGATAGATATATGTACACTAGCTAGAAAGATACCCCATAGAGACTGACATCTACCGTCTCTTTCCAAATCGAAACTTGAGCTCATCATCACTGTCGTCACTATCGGCGATTTCTATAGCCCTTCTCGTTGGTCGCGCTCGCTTTGGAGGCTGCTGTCCAGCAGCAGGCTCTGCTGCAGCTCGTTTGCTTCCCTGGCTGGCAGTAGTCCGGGACGCTTGGCTCTTTGTGTTGGCCTGGGATTGCGACTGTGATGTGGCGGTTTGAGCTCCGCGTGTTCGTGTCGCTGGTGCTGATGATTGCTGCGTGACTCCACTGTCCTCTTCGTCACTGCTGTCAGATAGAACAGTAGGGACTGTTCGTTTCTCGGAGCGCGTTGGGGCAGGAACAGGAATTGGTGTTGCGGCAGAAGGCTGTGTCTCTCTGCCTGAAGGTTGGCTTGGGTTGCTCTTCCTGCGGTCTGTTCCCTCGTCCTCGAGCCAGTAGTCGTCGCCAACGCCAAACTCCTTTGTCTTGACTTGTGTCAGGGGTACAATGGTCCTCGCTGGTTGTCGTCCTGTCGCCTCGCCTCTCGGTCTAAACTTCTTGAAGTTCTTCATCCCGTTCCATTTAGGATTCCATCTTCCATCGCGAATGTCTTGGTCTCTAGTTCGCCCGTGGTTGGGCTGTCGCACTTCCATCTCTTCTACTATATTGAGCCTGCGAATCTCTGAAAGATCAATGTCATCAGGAAGACTTGCCAAATCTTCTTTTTCTGCTCGAGCACGGGCTTCTTCTTTTTCTCTGTTCTGGGCAGCCATTGCCAGAATATCGAATTCTTTCTTGATCTTCTTCTTTGGTTCTGGGATTGCCTCGGCTTTTTCGGTTTCCATCTGCTCAGCTGGCTCATCCATGTCTTCGCCTCTTTCTATTCGCTGACGCTTGAATCTCTCTGCCGCAGTTGTCATACCATCCATGAGGTCGTCTTCAGGCAATGGCGAGGCTCGCCTCTTCCTTTGCGATGTGCGAGTGTTGCTAGATGGCTGAGGCTCGACGGGGACATCAACTTCTTGGGAAATAAACAATCCGTCTTCCTCTGGTTGTACTTGGGTCGTAGGCTGGGTCGCAGGTACCGGAGCTGGGGCTGGGGCCGGGGCCAGGGGGATGCTGTCCATATCAACATCACTCTCATCGTCGAAACCCGCGAACCGTCTTTTGATGGGTTTTCTATTTCGTCCTCGGCGCGGTGCAGTTTGTGTCTCTTCAGCCGATTGTGAGGGCTGAGCTTGTGTGTTCGGATTCTGTGAGCCGCTTGATACTTCGGCTTCTTGATGAGTGTGGTTCTGCTCCTGAGTATTATGTGAAGATTCGACTTCAAGAGGTCGTCGTAGAATGCTCGCATCCTTGATAAGTATTGCTTCCAAGAACTCGCTTTGCTCAATGGGTCTGTGATCTAGTCTTAGGGACACAGTCCTAAAGAACTCAGCATACCAGTCGATGGAAACTCCTTTCGAGGGTATGAAGCGTACGACCACAACGCCTCTGCCCTCGCTGCCGTCGTCAAAAGCACCGAGACCTTTCTCTCCAGCGACACCCTTGACATATTGTACAAACTCATCCACTTCAGTATCCTGGGGTGTAACTTTACGTAACAACGCTTTGCCGCCACCATTCGTAACGGGTGCTAGCAAGTTGTTGTATTGGACCTGGTCGTAGAAGATGAAAGTGTACCCTTCAAAAATGTCTTTTCGTCCTGGGTCCGGGGCATACATTGAGTCTGGGTGTTGTACAGGCTCACCACCTCTCGGAGGTAAGTGCTGCAGAGCATCGGGCCAGTTTTGGTTCAAGTCTTGCTCCAGAGGACTTAACTCTGTGGCCTCGGCACCTTCTGGTAAGTTCCCAGCTTCAACCACAGCGTCTAGAAAAGCCTCGGTGACAATATGCTTCCCATTTATTAGGGCTTGCAGTCCCTTGGCGGTATTTCGCTTCTTTGAAACGACATGTGTGGTGGAGTTGACATATTCGTGCACGATTTTGATATCGAGCTGCTCGAATCGCTCGCGGAGAGTTGCTAGGGGGTCCGTTTGAAGTTCTTTGCTGGTAAAAGAGAATGCGAAAACGACTGGTTCCCACGATATGCTGTAGATTGTAAGCGGAGTAACTCCAGATGCGATGAAACGGGTTACCAAAACTTGTTTGGGCATTTTCCCATAGTAAACTCGGCCTTGTCTCCCTCGACCACCTTTTTCTTGCCCTTGATCTTTTCTCCATCGACGACTGTGCCAATTTTTGTCGCGAGGTCTTCGATCGTGAGGGTAGAGCGGCTGGAGGGATTGTGCGATTGACCTGATTCGACAGGGCTGACTGTGATAGTTAAGTGCTTGCGCGAGATGGTGTTGTGCGATATTGCCAATTGGCCAGCTATTTCGAATATTAGCTTGAGAAAGGAGTTTGTGCAGCTTGGTTTCTTACGCTCTGCTGCTGTTCGGCCGAACAGGTATGTTTTCCCTGGTCGCAACCACAGCCTTCGGCCTAGGGATAGATTAGACTAAGTATGTCAATCTTGAAAGGGTCTATTTCTCACCGTCAAAGGCCTCAGAGTTCTCCAAGATCCACATCTCCTTGCGCCAAGTGCGACGCGACGTCGCTCACGATCCCATAGAAGTTTATGGCTAAGTAGGATTATGACGTGAGGTTGGGATCGCGAATCTTGCGGGGCGATCAACGCGTTCGGACCAGGCATTCGCGACGCCTGATCACGTGCCTACCCTGTTCTCATTCATCTGTTCCAGAACTCATGAACAAAGACTAAATGTCAAGCCAATTTCTTTATTGCAATCTTTCAAGAGGATCTTTGACTTGAAGTTCTGTTCAGATTCACGAATTACTTCATTTGATAACTGAACATCTTGCTAGCGACATGTAGGTGTAGTTCGCAATGCAAATGGTAGTAAGATGAGGAACTGCTCCTCGAGTACTTTGAGTTTCTGCGTCAATGGTTCCGACAGCAATGTGCTTATCCCTTTTCATCCCCTGAGGTCTGATGTTTTCTTCACTGGCTTCTCACTCAAAGAGTCCCGCATGTCTGGCATCTACGATAATAGCAAAGCCGGCAAAAGGTATCGAGGTCACTCGAATGCTCCTGCAAGCAATTGCACTGTTACACATAGTCAGCACTTGTCGTTCAGTCAGTTCGCTGAGGCAATAAGCAACGCATATCCAAAATCTAGCGGTTGTTCTAGTGGTCATTTTTGACTGCGTTAAGCAGTTGATTCATAGAAGGTCGAATGTTAGGCGACTTCTTATTATATGAAGGGATTCTGGGTAATGGAGAGAATCGGATTTATGCTTGATTCTGTGAATGGCAATAGACCTGGGTTTATAACTTCAGCTTTGTTCTAATGCGGCTCTGCGATTGACGGTCTCTTCAGGTGCAGTAAGCCCGTAAAAGATGCAGCCTCGACATAACTTGGATGGCCTCAGACACGGGATACAGCTGTATGAACACTCAGGTGATGGGCTTGCGGTAGGCTATTTGACACCAAATGAATCACATGCTGCTGCGGGCCAGAGATGCTTTAAGTTAAGTGGTCGACCTGGACGATTCGACTGTCGTTCTGTGGGTTACATTGTGTCACCACGAGGGAGAATGCTGTGCATATGGTAAAGGATAATGAAGTGTATCCTTTCAATCACCATGACTCTCGCACATCGGATCATCAGTTTCTAAAGCTAGAAGTCCTCGTTTAGTTATTATACCAAGTAATACCAACATAAATCCAACGGCAATCGCGTTTATTCGAAAAACATAAATGTGTAAGGATGGAGCATATCATCTGACAGCGTATGCTTATATACCCAACGCTTAATTGTTAATCTTGAGTTCGTATATACATTTGCATTTAAATACGTGAACGATGCAACGGCTCTACTAGACCCCATGGACAAGTCATCTAGACCTTGCCAGGTTTGTAGCATTCGCCTAGCATCTTCTTCCGTCCAACCCTCCTGCTCTTGATACTGATAGCACCGCTCGCCTGAGACCTGACCCGCGTAATCTCTTCTGGATCATGGTTTGTAGCGCGAGCTATCTCGGCAAGCTCACCAATCTTCCATCCGCGAAGGAAGAATAGACATAGTCCTCCGGCGATGTACATGAAGCCGACAAAAATTTGAGCTCCAATGTACTTTCCGGTACCTGCGACAATCTGCAGCGCGATCGGTGTGCTGAACGTGCAAGGCAAGCTGATAACAAGCCATGTCAGGTTGAGCGCTGCAGGGACGTCGGCAAGACCAACAACTTCGGCTGTGACTGGACCGACAGTTGCCCAGTACGTACCAGCCATGGCACCTCCGACGATGGTGAAGAAGAGCAGAAGTCCGTATGACTTTGCGTTGATCCAGATTGCAAAGACAAGAATCGCAGCCATCCAGGTAGTCGCACAGGCCATGTTGATACGTCCTGTACGATCACTGAAGTATCCGATAAAGGGACGACCAACGCCCTGACCCAAGTTGAAGATAGCGCTGACCATGGCTGCGTGGGAAGCATCGAGGCCGATGAAATTGGCATAGTTGGCTAAACTGAAGATGAGAACAACATATCCCAGCATGCTGAACCAGCCGTAGCCGAGGAGCAGGTGGAACTCAGGGCGTTTGAAGAGACTGAGGTCGAAAGGAGCCTGTCGAGAGCCAATGATCTTGTTACGGTCCTTGACGAGGATAGTGCAGATGATGTTGACGACAAAGACTAGAATGCCAAGAATCCTGTATGCCCACTGAAGACTGATATTTCGGATGATGGCTCCGGCTGCCAAGGAGTAAAGAAGACCACCAAGACCCGATCCAGCAGCCGAAATACCATTTGCGAGTGATCGACGAGTAGTGAACCATTGAGGCACAATACCAACGCTCGGAACAAAGAGAAAGCCCATACCAAGACCGAACAGAACACCCTGTGTAAGGAACAGCTGGTAGATTTTGGAGGCAAAGCTAGCGCATATGAGACTAGCAGTTTCGAGAACAATGCCGAAGAAAAGAGTTGGCTTGGTGCCAAAGTCCCGAACACACATCGTAGCAAGGGGGGATATAAGCATGGCACAGGCAATACTCAAGGATCCTACAAAGGCGTAATGGAGGGACGTCGCGCCAGGGAATGTATCGTTTTGGATGTAATGGGCGAGAAAGACTCCGTAACTCGAATTGAGACCCCAGGTATGGGCGTTTATGATGGCGACGCAGGCTGTGCATACCCATCCATAACCTCCATTGGGCGGCGGAGGCGGGACATTGTTTTGAGGGGGAAATATATCTCCATTATTCTTCTCCGAGGTTGTAGTCTGTTGGTTCTGCTGCGCTTGAGTGATGACATCGCCTTCTTCAGTCGTGGTAGTATCTTGACTCCTCCTCGTCGAGCCCATCTGGTGCTCTGGATGTTGACTCGCCTTTTTCTCTTCTGAATCTGCCATTTTTGGTGATTAATTGGACAGAGAATAAACAGAAGGAGAATGGAAGAGGAGTCATGGGGGTAAGTACCTAGCTAAATTTGAAGGAAAAGTCCCTTTTTATTTTACCCCGGCTTAGAGGCACGCACATGGAGGACAGGACCCGGAAATGGCGTCCGGAGATAGAACGGGCCCAGTTTTGATGCATCTTAGTTTCGGATGACGGCGCATTTTCCACGCGGGGCTTAAGCCATTTTGTCTAGGCTTTGGGTATTATTAATGATGATGACCTGTCATGAAGTCTTGAGACTCGCCTTTGTCTTTGTTGTTGATTGTCTCTGACAATTGGCGAATGTCTTGTAAATCCTCCGGGGAACCAATAACCAACTGTTGACTGTCGTCTCCTTTTGACTTCCTCATTCGGTCTGTACTGTAGTCTACTGTAAGATCTCGGTCTGGGGATAAAGCGGGGGAATGAATCAATACTGAATCTCGGCCGATTTGATCGGCTATTACCCGCTCCCATTTCCGCCTTTTCTGTTGCTTGCTTCCGACCCTTTCGCGGGGTAGAAAAGTACAATGATCAACATAGTATGGAGCTTATCAAAGATCGTCTACAGTTACATCAAAGTGCCGAGGCGTGGGATTCAAGAAGCTACTTCTTACTGACACTATTCTCTCATGTATGGAGTGAGATGGTAACATGATGCTTCAATTATTTCGCAACAGAAGACTCACAAGATGTGCCCAATTGAGTACGTGCTATAGTATTTGTTCTGACCTATGTAGCCAGTTCTATGAATAAGATCATCAACCGCAAGTTCACACATACCCAACATGACTGTTCAAGATTTCCTATTGTGAACAGGACAATTGCATTGTTGTATCTTTCATTCACACATGACTCCAGTCGTATATAAACCTCCAGATTCCCGATCTCTCCAAGAATTTTCGATTCTCGTCATCCTTCTCAGAAAGTCTTACCCTATTCAACACTTAGGATTACCCAGACTTTCTGTACTGCATCTTACTAACAAACCCCATCAGTTCAGCACACCTCCATCACCATGTTTGAGCCTTTCCTCACCAAGCCAGGCGCCATCGCCTTGGTTTCCGTTCTCATCGTCTTCTCGAGTTTCCGCTGGTTCGGATTCCTCCTGCACCATTGCGGCCGTATGGCCTACCGTTCTACTCCTCGCGGCGTAATCCCTTCCAATATTAACCTGCACGATATTGCTGTCATTCTTCCGGTGGTTGATCATGAAAATGATAACCTCACCCCAACTGTGGAAAGCATTCTCAAGAACCTCCCTGGACAGCTCTATGTCATGACTGTTGGAAAAGAGGCCTACGAGAAAGTCGAAGGTGAAATGGCGACTCTCAGACAGAGATACGGACACTCGAAGATTCACGTCGGTACGGTCAACAAGGCTAACAAACGTCGTCAGATCGCTCACGCCTTGAGTACTTTCAACGCTAATACCGCTAGGTTGACTGTCATCACCGATCAGGGCGCGTACTGGCCTTCCATGTTCCTCATGTCCGCTTGTTATCCCTTTGACGACACCGAAGTCGCTGCTGTCACTGTCCCCAAGAGGGTGCACATCCGACCCCCAGGTGGTATCTGGGGCCACGTCAAGGCGCACTTCTTCTCGTTCTACTACAGTGTTCAGGCAGAGGACAACCGCGCTGTCAACAGCCTGGATGGTTCTGCTCTGTTTGGTGGCCCTACCACTCTGGTTCGAACCCATTACCTGAAAGAGGACAGATTCAAGAATGGATTCGAGAATGAGAAATGGTTCTTTGGGCGATCTGGTGCTCTCAAGGGTGACGAACATTTCTACCTCAACCGTTATCTCCTGGGAGGCAACAAGCGTGTTTTCTTCCAGGATAGCCACGAAGCAACGGTTTCGGTGGGGATGAACTCTGTCGGTGAGTTTATCAGTGAGTTCCTCCGCACCACTCGGAACAATTGGCGAACCTGCTTCTCCACGGCTCCCATCTGTGCTTGGCTGCTTGTTCGCAGAAGACATGTCATCTTCCCTGCTGCTGCTTACATGACCTGGTGGCCCAACCTCTTCTCCTTCGTTCTGCTAATCGATCTTCTCAGCATTCTCCTCGCGTTCAACTACAGCCTCCTCAATGAGGTAGCCCTGTATGCATGGCTCATCGTTGCTACCGCGGTGGTCACTATACAAGGTATCTCGGGCCTACTTGTGGCTAAACGCATGCACCGCAGCGATGGTGGCAACTTCAACATCCTCACCACGTTCGTGTGCATGCTACTGAGTCTTCCCTTCCAGTATGCTCTCGAGTTCCTCAAGATTGCAGCTCTGCTGACCTTTTGGAAGACAGACACTGAGGAGAGCGCATCGCGGGACATCGAAATGGTTGGAGAGGGCGAGCTTCCTTGGAGCTGGGGTCATATGTTCATCCAAGAGGATGACCAGTTCTGGCACACGGCCTACGGGATGTCCTGGCATCTGTTCGCCATTGAGGAGTAGACGTCTAGGTGGAATGTGGTAAGTAGTGGCGCTGAGGTGTTTTTTTTGGATTTCGGCGACATGCAGGATCATGTCAAACAAGTAGGTAAGGTAAGTTGAAGTAAAATACACAATACTTGGAATGATGACTGTTCTGTGTCCAGTGTCATGGTCGAGTTCCCTCGACGAGCCGAAATGAGGTTGGCTTACTGTATCATCTGAATAGCCACTATGTAACGAATTTTAACCCATGAACAAGAGCTGGATTCAAGTGATGTGAGTATTGACCAGAGAGTATAAACGTCGTGAAAAATGAGTTGAATACTCTTCGCCTTGATGTTGTGAAAATAAGCAGCGAGGGCATCTCAACACCATGCAACCGAAACATCACCGAGGAGTGGAGCTCGGATATTAAGGCAGGTGGCAAATGCTACCAAGATACAAGATCTCAGATTGAACAAACCGGTCCTATAAGGCCTATTCTGGGGACATTGCCCCGTGGGGATGTGTTGATGGATATGTCTGTGCTTGCGGATGCGAGGATCATCATTGAGTCTCAGATCAAGTGGCATGATTGCGGAACCGATATGATCCTCTCTGCAAGACATATTCGTGTGTTAAAATCGAGTTATAGGAGTCAAAGCATGGTGTGTATACCACTCTGCTACGACATGAGACCGACATACTGTTCTAGTGAACTACCAGATCACTTGTGATGGAACGAAGCAGCTTGAATGACTGGCCTCAGATGATCATTGAATATCTTTGGCCATCGAGCAGCCAGTTCTAGGTGTAGAGATCACGATATATCGCAGTCAGAGGTATGCCATCAACCAGACTGGAAGCCCGTTCGCGAGACACCAAGTTATTGATTGGTCCTGGCACATTACCTTATAACGCGAGATGCCATGGAACCCTGGGCAACAATATCGACGACTGAAGCATCAGTGTCGAGCGGAAGAACAGGAGCGGAGCCGCCTCCGCGTATCAGCAATAGCTACAATACTGATAAGTAGGCTACCCTCTGGCTTTGATATCTACGAGTAAACTTCCCCCTACCGAGCCAGCATCAAGAAGAGGTTGTGTACATACTTCATTCAGCCAGTTCCCCCGAAAGATGGGATACAGTTACATCAGCCAGCCATGTTACTGCCGCTCCAACCAAACACACTGAACCCAGACACTCAGGGGCATTGCAGAAGAAAGTCTTGAACTTCAAAGCGCGCATCGGTTGAGACTGCTCAGTGCCGGTCCTTCCGGATACTGGATACGCTCATGTCGCTTAACAGAGAACGTGCTGTCAACCCGACCGACCAATGCTTTGAGGAACGTGGGTTCTTGTTCAGGGGAAGAGAGCGAGGGCCGAGGTTATGTTTTGTGAACAGAGTGTTGTTCTCATCGTCGAGTTCATGGAGAGCTCTGATACCGAAGAGACTCGACAAACACCAGAGACGACTGACCGGAGAAAAGGAAGTTGCCCAAAAGGGATACGAAAACCTTTTATTCATTCTCCATAGTACTCTGCAACCGAGGATAATTCACGGCATCGTGTTGTTATACGCACTACTCATCAGGGGGTTGACAGTGACAGTGGACACAAGAGTGAATAACCACACAAAGTTTCTCCATCACAGCTGCATGCGACCCTTTGTTTGTATTGGACACGGATATTGAAATCCGATATGCGCTGTGGGTTCAAAAGATGTGTGGATGGGATGGGGGTTCAAGAATGAACGGCATCTTTGCTGCCGGTCAAGCATTCTTGCTTCTCTTGTCCTCATACAGATCTGATCCCTGCTGCCTAGTCTAGAGTAGCGCGGCTCTTTTTGGTCTTGGTTGGTCTATGCTTTGTATCCTGTCAGAGATTGAGAGGAGGAAATAACAAATTTGATCAGTGTTGGGGTGGGAATAATGGTGGTCAAGTTCCATGCCTCCCTCTCTCTCTCTGTCTCTACTGCTCCAGACTCAAACGAATTCTCTTTTTTATCAGCTGCATTATTACTTCGGATCCGCAGTTTCTTTCTTTCTCTCCTTCAAATCGTCAGCAGAAAACTGATTCAGTATCTCGGACATGGCAAAGGTTGTGGTATTTCCGACTGCGGAATTTGAAAGTGGCGAGACTGGATGGATCCTCAACTCATACGATCAAGGATGAAGAGTGGGACCCCGTCAGGTTATGATGATGATGGGGCAAATTTCTTTGGCTGTGCGTTGCATTATTGATGAGTTGAATTATGTGCGTACATTGATTTTGGCCATCTAGTAAGTCCAAAGCTGAGGGTAACTACCCTTGAGAAATGAACAGAGAACAGCTCTTCAATGCAATTCATTTCAGTAAGAGACTCATCTACTGTAGAGACTCTCGGTGGCGTCATCAGCAAGAACTCAGTTCATTTACCCGCTGAGCCCCTTGAAGCTAAGGCGTAAGGGACCACTAAAAAATGTGAATGGTAGATCCCTGCGCGTAACTGGATCAAATCCATCCATTGTTTCTGGAAAAGAGCCTGAATGTTTCTCATTGACAGTGAGTGCATAGTTCCTTGCAGAAAAGAAGTCCATACAAACCGAGTCAGAATTACTCTTGATAAGATCACTATCAGCAACTCTCGACTCAGACTTGACATTGTCAGTACTATGGAGGATAGAGTCAGTGCCAGGACAGACCCAATTCTCACTTCGCTTCTTCGCTCCTTGGCTACAAAAAGAGCCGCTTTACCGCCAAGGAATACATGCCGAGCGCTATCAGCACCCCTGCTTAGCGGCCAGGAGGCTCAATTCAGAGGGACACTCCATCATTCGATGGATGGGCACTACAGTACATTACAGTACCCGTCTTGTAACCGAACGACAACCGAGGATAAAGTCCATCCAAGCTTATGTGGACTCTCATTAATCAGGCATGTCCCCCCTAAAAAGCAACCGGCCCTTTTTTTACTCTTGTCGTGTTTTTATTGATCTGTTGTTTCTTGAGTCATTGTTGGTTGCTGTTGGGGTTCAAGTTGGAGTAATTAGGGATTGTTGCTTGGCCTCTAGGGCTCTTGTTCACTAATTTATTCCCGCTCTTCACCCAGCTGACGCTTTCTCCAAGTTGTGAGGAGAACCCTACCAAGCCTACCTCGTGTCGACACAAATATTTGGAGAAACAAGTCTTGGCTGTTGTCATTTCTCTCAAGGGTCTTTAAAGCCCTCGTCACAGTGATTTCATGATTGTAGCAATACTTCTTGGCTGAAAGTGCTTTGAACCCATTGACTCGATATTCTTTAAGAGGGAATGCATAGATCAACTGTCAATCTTTTTGTTACCTACTGTACGGATACGTCGGCGTAATATGATATAAACTGGGTCTTGACTTATCGCCTTCAGCACTGTGACGATGGATACTTATGATGCTTCGAGGTCCCACCTTCGGCCATCGTCCATGGTTTTGGTCCCCTTGAGTACCTCTCTCTAAAGATTCTGGGGAAAAATAGAGAAACATTCGGATAGAATCGGATTGTATTCTCCAGACCCCAGAATCTCGTCCCCAGAATCTTTAATTCAAGTTTAAATTTCTCCAGGTTTCTTATTCTCTTTCTTATCTGTGTTGTTTGTGAGATGTGAGATCCAAACATGGGAGGAGGTTTTTCATGGTGATGTTGTCATTGAGGGGCGTGTCCAGTAGCTGACCACCACAACTCTCAATAACTACACACCCTCCCTTGCCCTGGAATTTCTCCAATTGTCCCTCCTCACAGCCTCTTTTTCTCCCTCTCTCACTCTTTTTCTTTCTCTCTTTCGGCCGTAGCCGTCGGAACATTACAAAGCACACACACACTCTCTCCTCATTTGTTGTCTACCCCTACCGCTAACACCGACCGCATCACTTTGCCCCTCGCGATTTACTCGCGCTTTACATCATGGCTTACAACTAATTTCTCTAGCTGGAGCAAACCACGTGCGTTCTTCAAGTTTCTTAACCAACTTTTTTTTGCTCTAAATTATGGAACCGTTACGGCGATCAGCGAAATACGCTAGGTGGTAATTCCGCGTTGCCTCTCCTCTCTCTGTGGTCGATCGCCCTGAAATTTGAGGGTAAAGGGCTTTTGCTCTGCTAGTTCTGCTCTAAATATCTATCTCGTGGGGGGTTGTTTCAACGAGATTGAGATTGGAGTTATTAGAGTCGGGGATGGGTTCGCGATTTGCGGAGAGATTTCTCCGTCTTTGATGGCTAGTGCTAACTTGTACAGCAACAATAGCCAGTCCTGTTCGTGGTTGAAGTACAATACTAGATATCTGAAAGATGAGACGAAAGATGAACACTTTCTAAAGATATATTATTGTAGAAACTGTAAGCTCCATTATAGAAATAGAGTATACAGTGGCAACTTATCGTCCCAGAAAACTGGAAAAGGTATCCATGATCTTCAACAACTGATCATCAAGTTCCATCTCAACCACTTGGACAACCCGTTAATCTTCGTCCCATGGTCTGTGTACTCTAATCCTCTGCCGACAATAATTCCCGATCATTTTACTCTGTCCTCTTTGGTCAAATACTCTTCTACCCTCGCTCAAGTCCCGTCCCCTTCTCCGCAAAACAAAGGGATCACCCCAGCACAAAGCGCATCTAAGATGCTATGCTAGGGGACCAACCTGCATGGAGCTGACTTGGTTCGATTTGATATGTAATACACTAACGTTGACTCCTTGAAACGTCTGGAAGTCAATGGCCGATAGGTTACGGCATCTTTGCCGCCCTACTGTACTCTCTTTGGCCGTGCGTTGAAGCAACTAGAGCAGGTAGACTATGTACATACATACATACATACCGACAGTAGATCACCAATCTTTCCCCATGGAGTTTTCCCCACATGCATTGAGTTATTTCCCCGCGGGTTTTTGTCTTGTTCTTCTCCGGATTGTTGGGGTTTTTGTTATACTGCTTTGAGATGCTGCTTGCGAGCTTTGAGGAAGGATCTTTTGTTCTTGTGACACACCAATTAGAATGATCCGAATATGTAACCCTGTTCCTTTGGTTTGTGATTGTTTGGAGATCTAATGTACTTGTTTTGCCGGAAATATCCAGTCTTTTTGCTGTCAGGAGAGAATGGACAATCCGGGCCGCTATACCTTTGAGTCACCTCATATTGAGTACACCACAAACAAAGGGATTGTTTCTACCAAAGAGGCTTTCATTCTCTTGTTCTTGACTGTAAACGAAGTGTTATTATATCATTTATCATGTTTATCCCCCAATTCAGCTGCATACCGCATACTTACCTACATTAAACTGTACTGGCACCTCCATCTTAGTCTAGACCCCAAAAATGCTACTTACAGGGGTCTTTGCTCTCCCCACGCCCTCTCCTCGGGGGGTACTCCACTGTCACTCCACCCAAGTCTCCATATCACTCCACGGGACATGACAATCTAGTCTAGGTCCCGTTCCCAACTCTTTTTCTCTTTTGCCCTGTTGTACCTAATTAGATATTCTCATCATTTTTTTTGCCCTGGTCTCTGTCCCTTTCCCTTTCCCTTTTCCTCACTTTATAAATCTCGTCCTTTCCCCATTGCCACTTGAGCTTTTTGTTCTCTTCATTCATCCTCTATCAACTTGCTGCGGTCATTGTCGCTTATAGACTCTTTGCTGTTTACATCACACCATCAAATCACATAGATTTCTTGGACTCAAAAGTCCCCAACTCATCTCACAATGGCTCAGAACGACCAAATGCCAGAGTTCCAACAATCTTACACAAACGAGCATCCTCACGACTCGGACAAGACTCTTGAGCGCCAGACAACCGCTGCCTTCCAAGCAGCCCATCCTCACCTCTATGCCAACCCTAATCACATCCAGGCCGCCTTCGGTGGTGCCCTGCAGCCAGGTCTTTGGAAGCCTGTAGAGCACCGCAAGTTCGCCAACCCTGCTCCTCTTGGACTGTGCGCTTTCGCCCTCACTACTTTTGTTCTGTCATGCATCAACATGCATACTCGTGGTGAAACGTCTGCTGCTATTGCTATTCCCGTGGCTTTCGGTTACGGAGGTCTTGTTCAGCTTTTGGCTGGCATGTGGTATGTCTCATCTGCTACCCAGAATCTTGCTATATACTAACTGTCCAAACAGGGAAATGGCTGTTGGAAACACCTTTGGTGCTACCGCCCTCTCATCCTACGGAGGTTTCTGGATCGCCTACGGTCTCTTGCAGACTCCCACCTGGAACGTCCTCGGTGCTGATGGACCCTACGAGGGCGAGACTGGCTCAGTAATGGGTTTCTTCTTGACTGGCTGGTGGATCTTCACCACTCTGCTGCTCATCTGCACCCTCCGTTCCACCCTTGCCTTCTTCTCCCTCTTCTTCTTCCTCGACATCTGCTTCCTCCTGCTCGCTTGCGAGAACTACGCTCACGATCTGGGTAACCACGGAGCTCAGATCGCTCTTCAGAAGGCTGCAGGATTCTTTGGGTTCCTGGCTGCGTTTATGGCTTGGTACAATGCTCTGGCCGGTCTCCAGGACAGCAGGTACGTAAAACATTACCCATAATCAGTGTTCTCAATAAGTGCTAACATATCTCCAGCAACTCCTTCTTCCAAGTTCCCGTCATCCATTTCCCCTGGTCTGATGTGGGCCGAGCCCACCGCCACAAGCATGAGGAGAACCTGGCCTAGATGTAAAGCTCTTCTTATTTGCATTTCACGCGTCACGACATGATTTCTTGTAAAAATGGGTGGTATATGATCTCGATTGGGACCAACAGTTGGTTTAGAGTCCCACTGCATTGAAGGAGTTTAGAAGGTCATTTTCGCTGTTCCAGCCGGCGATGGTCGGCTTTTTCTGTTGACAACCGCTACCCTGCCGCTTGGATTGTGGCAAGTATAGAGAACGGTTGCTACATATGCGCATATAATATGCTGGAGGACGTACATATCCTGAAAATGATGAATATTCATTTGGAAATCCTGCCCCAAGTCTCCAACAACTGTTTCATTGTGCAGTATACCGAACTTTCACTAGAAGTCCGAAGTTGTACATCTAGTAGCTCGCATGGCCAATAAAGACCCTGTAATCCGCGAGCGTCTTTTCGAGACTAGAATGCGTCACTTCGAGGGCCTGGTCCCCCACGAGTCTATCAGATCTGCCGCTATTGATGTCGCGCAGAGCCCCCACGCTTGACCACCATGGACTTCTGGGGATATTATTAGCTCGACAAGTTCCAGGGACCCGGTATGATGGGAATTCATCAGTTACGTATGCGTCAAGAGTCTTGACTTGATTGTGCAGCTATTCGCTAGAGCGATTCACGCCACATGCTTGCTAGTCGGATGAGAGATGCATTATCTCAATATTTGTCCGATTTTAGGCTGGAGTTTCCACAAATTATTGCACCGCTAGTAACTTCAAGCATGGAAACCTTCTATGCGTCCTTCCATTTTCCATGGGTTGTGATCCTCCGTGCTCCCGTAAATCCCGTAAGTGGGGCCGCATGAGACTTCGAAACGCGGGACCGGCCGGCCAGTAACACCGCCGATGCCCGGCACTCGACAGGGGAATTGCGAAACCCATGATCGAATCGGTAGATGACTATTTATAGTCTCTCTTATACTTCAATGGCAAGACCAATGGTGAACCGTGGAATTCGAGATCCCCTTTAACTCTAAGACCGGAGAAACACCATCTCAGCTATCGTACGATGTATCAAAATCACCTGACAATAGAACAGTCCACCATGATCCAACTGCTGACAACCGCCTCATGCAACTCCAGCTAAGTAATCGACAAGTGTATAAAGAATCGACACCGCCGATACCGCCCATGGTTGCAATCCCCCGCAATTGATAACCCCCCCCAATGCCTCGTATCCTTCGCTGGACAATGAGCAGGCCGCAAATCCTGTTCCTCTCTTGCATTGGCTTCGCAGTCGCTCTTACTGCTATGCTCTACGGAAACATCATCCATTCTTCCACTCTAACTTCTGTTCTGTCAAAGACCATGTCTACCTCCTCTTCTATCCGTCCCGTCGTCGTGGTGGGCTCAGGCCTAGCTGGTCTGTCTGCATCGTACGAGGCTTTACAGCGTGGTGCACCATCGGTTCATCTTCTTGATCGCGCTCCCAAGCCTGGCGGTAACAGCATCAAGGCTTCGTCTGGTATTAACGGTGCGGGCACAAAGTATCAGCGCGCTGCTGGCGTGGAAAGCGATACTTCATTTTACAGCGACTCTGTTCGATCGGCTGGGTCGCGGTTTCATCTTAGTCAACCGCCCGTGGATCGAGAGGCTCTTGTTACGAAACTCACATCTGAATCGGCAGCTGCTGTCAGCTGGCTTGTTGATGAGATTGGTGTTGATCTCAGCGTCGTTGCACCTCTCGGCGGACACAGCGTTGCTCGCACACATCGAGGCGCTGGAAAGACACCCCCAGGAGCCGCCATTATCATCGCCTTATTGAACAAACTCAAAGAGAACAAAAAGTTCTCCATTACCAACCTCGCCGAAGTTAAGGCATTACTTAAGGAAAACGATGCCGTGAAAGGCGTCGAGTATGAATTCGAGGGCCAGAAGCACAACCTAGAAGGCTCGGTTTTATTTGCTAGTGGTGGCTTTGCTGGTGATGCCACAGGACTATTGGCACGTTATCGCCCTGACCTGAAGGGTATCCCTTCAACAAACGATGAGAGACCTGGATCTCACGATATTCTTACCTCTGTTGGAGCCGAGCTATTAGATATGGACAGCGTTCAAATTCATCCAACAGGCTTCGTCGACCCTGCGAGTCCCAACACGATGCTCAAGTTTCTCGCTGCCGAGATGCTCCGTGGCGAAGGCGGTATTCTTCTTTCACCCGAAGGCTCTCGTTTCGTTAATGAGATGGATACTCGCGAGCAAGTCAGCAATGCCATAATGAAGCTTCCAACTGCCACTGATGGGGACGGTGTCATCAAGCAATGGGACATTACCATCCTTCTCGATCCAGGTGCTTCTGCAGCATCAGCCAACCACATCAGCTTCTACGAATGGAAAGGTCTTCTTAAGAAAGTCAAAGTGCGTGACCTTTCAGATGCTCAAATCGCTGCTGTGGACAAGTATGCTCAAGCTGTAGCTAATGGGTCAACGGATGAGTTTGGTCGCACGCAGCGGGGAAGATGGACACTTAAACCAAGAGAGCAAAACCGCGATGAGGACATCTATATTGGTCGTGTAACTCCTATTACACATTTTACCATGGGAGGAGTGGCTATTGATGAGAAGGCACGTGTGCTCAGGAAGAGCGGTGACAAGCTTGTGCCTATTCCTGGTTTGTTTGCTGCTGGAGAGATTACTGGTGGTATCCATGGCGATAATCGTCTGGGGGGATCTTCGCTTTTGGAGTGTGTTGTTTATGGACGAACTGCTGGGGCTGAGATCGTTGGCTCGGCGTAGAGAGATAAGGATTAGTTGCATGTCTAACTCATATCATGAGGTGCGTTTGTTTAGATAGAATAATGGTATATCTTTTCTTATGGCTGTCCCACTGTATGGCTCCCGCCTATAGTCACTCGTTTGCCCGGCTTTGTCTTCGAATATCAGATCTTTGCTACTCCAAACGACCTTCAATCACTCTTACTTCGTCTTGCCTTCTCGGCAATGAAAATTGGAAATAATGTCTTGCGTCGGCCAGTTAGTCAAAGAACAGATGACTGACTAATCGCGCATGGTTCCCTGTCTGTTCTCTTGTCTATGTCCGCCCAACAGACACTTGATCAACTCACAACAACCAATTGCATCGCATCTTTAGCAACATTTTCTGAGAAGTACGCAGATATGGTATTCTACGAAGGCCAAGAAGAACTAGACAAACTTGTCTGGGACAAGAACAATGAAGACTCAGAAGCAGCACAAAACAAACTGCGGCTCACAACTTTTTGTCGCAAAGTGGAAGAGTTTGTCCAAGACAAGTTCGGTAAACCAGCAAAACTCATAACACCGTTGATATTCGGAGGATTCAATGTTCTTTACCGTATCAGAGTTGAAAGGGTGTCGCCCGATGTCATGCTGCGACTTCCTTGCCCAAGCCTCGTTCAATTCCCTGGCGAGAAGACGGTGTACGAAGCTGCCGCTGCTGGTCTGCTTTCAGAAAAGACTCAATTGCCGATTCCTCGTCATCTTTTCTTTGGAGAGGACTCAAGCTTAGGCCCGTTCATCGTACTGCAGCGTCAAGACAATAGTGGAAGCATATCAGCGCGACTAACACGGCCAAGTGAAACCCCTTCAAGTCCCCATGTTCTGGATCCAAACATGTCCGAATCTACACTTGAAGTGATCTGGGGAAGAGTTGCGCATTGCTTATTGCAATTATCACAACTCACATTTCCAAGAATTGGATCGTTGGCTTAGACTGAAGAAGGTACTTACAAGTCACAATATGACGGACATGATTCGTCTGGCAAATATCCCCCGATGTATCTTACCATCTAGAGATGCAATATATGCAACTACAGATGAGTGGTATATTGCCCTGGCAGAGATGCATATCGCCCAACTCATCTTCCAACAAAACGACCTTGTTACGTCTAAAGACGATTGTCGTAACAAGTATGTAGCGCGCCAGCTCTTCCGGAGACTGGCCAAAGAAGGTCGTCTATCTACCTTTGGCTTCTCCCAGGACAATTGGTCTTCGCAATCATCCAAGGTACTTCCAGAAACGTGTTGTCACCAGCTCCATCCAGTCCTGACTCTTTCAGAATCTGGGGAGATGACTTTCGAGCAGGAAACATCCTTCTTACCGGGTCAGATGAGATTGCTGCCCTGATTGACTGGGGGGTTACATATGCTGCACCCACACAGTTCATCCTCGATCCACAAAAATCGTGGATTGGGATGAGATAGAAGCAAGGAAGAGGTTAGCTGAACTTCTGTTTGACTAAGTTCCTGTTTCGACAGTCAATAGCAGCACTCAAAGACATGTATTTATTTCCGAATAGAACAATAGCTAGTCTATCTTGCCGCCCACGCTCATATCATTCAGTCATTCGCCTACAACAAACCAACACCAACAATCTCACAACACCCATCGATAAACCATTTATCTATCTATTGCCACGTCAGACCCTGAGTCATCTACTCCAATTTGAGAGGATTCGCCTTAAAGAACTCCTCAGGAGTCACAAGCTTGCCCCTAGCCCTCTCAGCAGCCCAAGCAACAGACTTTTCCCCTTCAGAGCCAAAGTACCCAAACTCCTCACCAGCGTGAAATGCATTAACATAAACTTCCTTCATAATAGATAACTTCTCCGCAAACTCCTCTGGAGAGATCTGCTTGTACGTGATCTCCTTGCCAGTGGCTTTGCTCTCAATATCCACGAGCTCTTCCATGCTGTAGTGCCCAACGGCCGCGTCAAAGCCAACGCCGTCGTACTTTTCCGGCTCAGCAAGAATGGCGCCGACGAAACTTCCGATGTTGCTACCGTTGTCGATCCATGGGAGGCGTGTCTTGGGTGAGAGCTGGAGAGACATGACCCAGTTCCCCTCGGCGTCCTTTTGAGGTTGCCAGAGAGGAATCTGGGTGATGTTCTCGAGGAAGAAAGCGAGACGAACAAATGCTTTCTTGACAGGGAGTGTACGGATGTACTTTTCACCCTCAGCTTTTGCATCGAATGGATGGTTGGCGGTGTATTTCCCACCAGAGATGTCAGAACAGCTGGGGAGACTGCTAAAGATAATATACTCAATCCCAGCTTCAACAGCAGTATCAGCAGTCTTCTTGATGACCTCGAACTCAGGCTTCAAGTCGGTAGCCGTCCAAGAAGGTGTGGTCATGAAGAAGAGGTATTGAGCACCCTTCAGGGCTTTCTTGATGGAAGCTTGATCATCCAGGTCGCCCTGGACAACTTCGATACCGCGCGCTTTGAGACCTTTGGACTTTTCAGAGTCGACGTCGCGGACGATGGCGCGGATGTTGTATTGCTTTGACAGTTCTGGGTCGTTGAGGATGAAGTTTATGAGTGCGCCGCCTTGTTTGCCTGTGGCGCCGACGACAGCTAGAGTCTTTGACATTTTGAAGTTGTTGATGATGTTTTAATTGATGAATTGGCGGTAGAGTTGATATTGTAATGAGTTATTCAAGTCTTGGGATGGGCAGTCCAGACGTCTTATATCTTCCATCATTAGATACAACAATGCAACTGAAGGAATACATTGTACTACAATCCAAACTCCGCCAACTTGATCCGCCAGTCTAGCCATCAACAGTAGTAAGCCACCGACTGCGATAACAATCCTCCGGTCTTTCTCCAATCTTCCGAACCTTGTCAATCAACGAATAACCTGCCTCCATTCCCAAGACAATCAGGGATGATAAGGCTTAGCGCTATCGTCAGTTATTAATGCACCATACGCCAGCGCTTACATATGCAATAATCCGCTGCGATTCAAGCCCGTAAGAGCGTTATCCAACGTTAATTGATGTCACTTTTCGCCGAAATAGTTGGTCCGATTGAGCGCTATGTAAGCGGCTTGCGCTGCAAAGTTGCGCCGAAAGGATTGGTCAGCGAGGTGATATGCATCGCGAGCGACAACAGGGACATTGACTCAATTCCTGATCCTCTTTTTGTTTTTGATCAGCAGTTTCTATATAACTGGTGATGAGATGCGACGACTATTAATATTTGGTTTAACGGTATTAATTGGCAAAGTGTGCCAGGCTCTTGTAAGAAGGCGCAGGCTAATTAGTTGAGGTCTCTATGCCAACTTCATCAAGAAGTAATTAAAACAAATCATCCGCTGGGTAGTTGAATGCCCAAACAAAACTTTTCTCTTTCCTCCAAACTCCATCATGAATCCTGAATATGTCTTCCAAGCTCCGCAAAGTCCCCAACGTCTTCTCCCGTAAGATCCCAATCCGGGTTGTTGTACATAGAGTAGCAGTGCTTGTAAAAGTCATCGGGTGGGATATCCGCCATCATCATCTCCTGCTGCGAGTTTCCATCTGCTGTTTCAGTCATGGGGACCCAGAGGTTCGAGAAATTGTCCCATAGATTTGTGTCGAGAAGCATAAAGTCTTCTGGAGATGTTTGGCCTTGGGCGCCTGGAACGATGTCGTTTTGATGAACACCCGCGTCACTGAACCCAGCTGGTGTTGCACCGTTGGTATGCGCAGCTTTGGTGTTCGCTTGAGCGTCACCGACTGCGCCCTGGGGAGAAACATTGACCACTTGGAGTGACTCGATCTTTTGCGCCATTACTTTCCATAGCCTCTTGACTTCGTGCAATCTCTCGCGAGCATACGTGTTTCCGTGATCAGCAAGATGTTGTAGCTCCTCCAGTGCCTGTGTCAATCCAGGTTTGGGATTGATCTTCAAGTTCTCTTCGCAAACTGAGTCTAGGATAGCAGCGAGGATCATGATGAATGCAGCTGAGAAAGAAGCCTCAAAGTCGTAGAAGCCAAAGATTGCTGTAACAACGTTAGCAGAGAACAACGAGCGAAGAGGGATCAACTTACCAATCATGTTTCGCTTCCTGAGCGTGGCAACTACCTTGAGCTGCCGTCTTGCGGCTTCTGCACATGTCCTAGATAGTCTTCCAAGCGGTGAAGCATGTAGTTGTTCTCCCGTCGGACCATGGCCACTGAGAATGAGCTTCGCAGCATGCAACATGATCGGCCTGATCGTGAGGATAGTGGCCTGCAAAAATGTGAGTATCATCACTATTCTCACTGTCGGAACTTTTGCGTACCTGGAACAGCATCAGATGCAGTGAAGCAGTCGTCCTCAAAGATTGGTCCCGACCCAAGTTGTAGACATCCGTAACCGAGTCTGAGGGGATCTCTTGAGAAATTTCGTAAAGAGACTTGACGATGTCCTGAACATGGGGGATAAAGGTGTGTTCCGACTCATCCTCAGGGTTGTAGAGCACTGTTCAGCAAAGGTCAGCCGCTTGTCACCATTTTTGCAGTAAGGAAACTTACCAGCCAAGATACGCCCTGTCGCTCTGGCGATCTTAATGTTTGTACACATGGGTCCGACGGGTGGAAATCCAGGAGAATCAGTAGGAAGAGGGATATTGATCGCCTCGTCTCCTATGCTTGGAGGATTTCCTGTTGCTGCAGCTAGGCGCCTGGACCAATAAATCATCAGCGCTCATACTTTGAGTTTCATTGTGCATAATTTACCGTTCTTGCATATAGATTGTCCACCAGAGGCGATTCATATGAACTCTCTCGGACTGCATCAAATGTCTTGTTCCACAGACTCTGTGATACTTTTGCGAAATTGCAAGTCGCATAGCAGTGCTAATCTGCAAGGTCTTAGTGAATCGTAGTTCTTCAGCTTGTGAATATGACAACTTACGTAAAGATATGCTTCTTCTTTACGGTTCATGTTACCGAGGTAGATAGCAAAAAGAGCAAATATCTCGATTCCAATCTTCCCTTTAAATCGTAAATCAGACAATGTTGGCACATTTCTGTGAGCGTATTCGAAGAGCACAACGCCCGAAAACTCATCATTGCCCTCGGGGTTAGCATCGAAGAGAGTTCCAATCGCAATCATGAGAATCATCTCAAGAACCCATAGCGATTCCAGCTGAGCGGGATCATCGCGGTTCTGATAGAAAGCCCACATCTTATCTGAGAACTCGCGAGCGTCGATATGATGCTGTGACTGACCGATGTAGAACAGGGCAGTGTCCAGTAACCGTTGTGCCTCATGTCGCGGTGGTAGCTTGGGGAAGTCGCTGCTGGAAAGACGCCATGGGTGGCTGATAATTTCATGAACTTGGTTTGCCTCGGGGCTTATCCAGGGTTTACCATTCTGTTCTAGTTCGGGACGAGATGAGCCCAGTAAATCTTGGACTCGAGAACCAAAGGTGTGACTGGAGCTGAGTGAAGAGCCAGCAAGGATAGCTGTAAAAGTATAAGTATGAGATCGAATCGTGGAATTAGGTGAGTTTGGCTTACTTGCAGCTGGGGACGCATGAGTGCCTTCATAAGGAGGATATTTGGGATGTGATAGAGGTGCTGAGAAGCTAGTGGAAGGACGGATGAAGCTTGAAGATCTTGATCTGCTATGATGGGGGTCTTGTGGAGAAGAGTGAGACGATTGAGGGTGGAGGATAGATTCCCTTCTTTGACCAATGTTAGCTGTACCTGAGACCGGGGGTTCTATGATATGTCAGTGCAAGTCAACGTCACCAGCGAGTTTTAACTTACCAGATGCCCTAGGAGGTAAAGTGGAGGGCAGTCCATCATATCCGTCCCTTTCGTATCGGGCCAACTTGCTCTCAAGTTCTTCAATTCGACTAACAAAGCTTTAGATATAAGGCTTAGAGAATGTTAAGGAAGTGACTCACTTGGCCATGTACATGCGTTTGTGTCCATGCTCAGGAACCCTGCAGTCTAGGCCACGCTTGGTGCAGTATTGACAAGGAGTAGTCCCCGAACACCGAACCTTTTTCTTACGACAAGTAAGGCAGCTGTTCTATGTCAGTCACTGTATCATTTCACTTAGACAGATTTAAAATAGTGGAGAAATAAAACAAAAGAAACTCCAGATTTACTTACGCCAATGATGCTTTGCGCGCATCTTTGCCATCGGAGGGCGCCGAGCGCTTCCGAGCCATTGAGGGAGTTGTGTCTTGGGCGACGACGCTCATTGATAAGACGAACAATTCCTCACAAAGAGAAAAGAGGGATTCTGGAAGACTTGACCGAAGATTTGGGGGGCTCAGAAACTGGAGCTCCGAAAGGTACGCGGGGGGGACTGGAGCGTTGTTATTCTCTCGGGACAAGTTCCGGACTTTAACTTATCAGAGTCGAGACGACTTCTCCGCACGCTAATCCGATCACGTGATGATCTAATCTATGTTCCCCATGGGAGTCGGACAAGTTGCCGGCCTGTGATGAAGGTTCAGGTCCACAAAACGATTGGAGTAGTAGGGTTTATAATGGAGTTTATCTTGATAGTTGACAATTTAGAGTGGGAAGCACGGTTCAGGGACCGGTTCATTCATCGGAAAACATGTGTGCTACTTTTCCGGAAGTGAGGCTAATATGGGCCTACTGCAGCGACTATCAATTGCTGGGATGACTGTATGCTCAAAGAATTATCCAATCAAGTTAGTTTACATGAAACCGAGATCTGTATTTCCTCTACGACTCTTTTTTCTTGGGCTTTTGTTGAAGGATAGATTGATCGATGACTTGTTCTTATACCTCGGTGACTAATACCTGGCCCGACATCGGACGCTATGACCGAGCTATCGGACATGCTTCCGATCTCATGAGACATTCACCACTACGCCTTTTTTTCACTGCAATTTTAACGCCTCTCCGGTCTTGCTGATAGTAACCTAGATAGAGTCTTGTGGATCTCTTTACGGCAAATTATCTGCCAACATGCACTATCACCTATCGCCCGTATCGGTGGTAGAAATCCATTAAGGTGTATACAATCGCATATGCATAATGCATTCTCTATCGACAGTGGACAGATTGGTTCATATATCAGCTTACGGGAACAAGAATAGGTGTCAACCATGAGAATTTATAAGCTCTGTGGAGTATACCAGTATAGGTGATGAGTGGTTTGTATGTCATCAGTTCTCACAAAGTCAACGTCAAGAATGTCATATTGTTTCCAGGTCATTGAGTTCAGATCGATGATTTATAGCTATGTACTTCGAATCCAAGTAGAAATGTAATCAATCTTAACAATTCCGACCAGTTCTGCAATAATCATTGTCCTTGGGACTAGTAGGTATATCAAAAGTATGGTACCATGGCAGCATCAGACCCTGAACTCCAGCATTACATCACAGCCATACACTATCATATCGCTGTATAGTATATAAACAGCATTCACATACCCAGTCCTATCCACTTTAGAACATTGTGCCCCCCAAAATCTACCCCTCACAAATCGAAATGCAGTCTACAGAAAAGTGACATCTTTTCCGGATCCTATTCCTTCCGGTGATGAGATTGACAACCCTGATACGAGTAATACGAGAATTGATACACATGTAGCCTTTTTAACCAAGACACCAAATTTCAAAGTCATGTAGTATCAAGCGGCACATGCCGAGCCATGTCATATTAATGGCGTGACGTGAAAAGAAAGACAGTGATTTTGGACCCCAAATAACAATTCATCGACAATCCGAAGAACTCGTGTATGGTCAAGCCAAGACACAAAATAAACTTTCTCAAACGACTTGCCCGTGATTACATTTTAGATAATCTCTCGCACTCTTGTCCTTATTCGGAGATTAATCCATGGATGGAGGTTGTCAAAACCTCCAGAGATTGTCTTGCACTGCAGATCTTGGACATGGATGAACTGTAAGCGCGTGTCGAGCCAAGCCGGTACCTAACTCGATCAGGTGTTATGAGCCGCTGCCATGCACTTGGACAAGCGCCCGCAGCTCGCGCCAAACCCTGAATAGCTGAGCAAACGTTGGGGTCTGTTATTTCTTTTTGCTGTTCCTTTGTTTCTGCTGTTGGGGGCCGCGAAAAGTCATTTGTTTGCTGTGAGGTCTTCTGCACGGAAAACAAGATTCAAACACGGATTAGGTTCCCCTAGCTCCCGAGGGATAGCCCGCTTGGTGGAACGTTGCCTTTTCGGCTTCAACTAGATAGGGACATTTATACGTGTCTTCACGATAGTCTGCCCATTAGCAATGAAGTTGAAACCCTTGTCGAGGTCTCGGATGCCGGATAGCAGCTCTTGACCTGGCATAGTCGAGCTAGAGCTTCCCCTCCGAAGGATCTATCTGCATCTGTAACGACATATCAGTAGCTTTACGGTACCTAGCTCAAGTAGCTGCAGAGCTATCACCAGTTCACCGGTTGATCTAATCGCCGATTGACGTCATTGGCACTATTGTCGGTCGAGTTTGTGGTAGTCAAATACTTAAATAACTTGTTTCATCCTTTCTTTCCCGTATTATTATTTTTCTCGGACGCCAGAATCACTCGCAATTGCTCGCTATAAACATCAAGGCTATCATTATTAGTAGTGTTGCCGCCGCTGTTTTCAAATCCTATCCTCCTCTACCCTGAAAGTGGTAGTTACCTTGACAGCACCACTACTACTCTTAGACCCCAGACCTGGTGTCAACTCCTCCTCGCTCGAGTTCCCGGTGCCTCTTCGAGATTGCCACGTCGACACCACTGTCCTCTCAGCCGACGGTCTGCCAAAATGGTCCTTCCCAGCGTAAGCTGCCTCGCAGTCTCGCCCGTGGCCGTTCAGGTCGTCCTCCCGTGTGAATGTGGTGAGCCCAAAAAGGTCGCCTTGCTTATTGCTGCTGTTGGTTGCCCTTGAAGGACCAAACTTTCCCAATCCTGATGCCATTTGCTGACTCGTGTCTCGTAACTCAGACCGTCCCGATGTCGTTATGCCAAGCTTGCGGCCGAGTAATCGAAGCAAAGGGCGCAAAGTTGCCAAAGAACCGGCGGTGATGGCGAGACCTTGTTCTGTGGCCGACCAGATGGCGATATCTACTGTTGCCCCTGTTTTTGATTTGTTAGTTTATGATCAATGACTTATGATTGATGGCTTGAGACGTACACAAGAAGTCTGGGTTCTTGAAATCCTTGACAAAGGCGAAACGAACGACGACGGCTGAGCTGGCCCTGTATGGAGTGAGCTAGGGTATGTAAGGATCATAATAAGGAGTTACTAACACGCAGGCCATGGCCAGAAGAGGAATCAGAGCAAATTTGGTCTTTCGTCCCATGTTGAGCTTGGATACCAAGAATATGGGCAGGATAGCGCAGGTAAAGTCGGAGATGACACTGAAGACACTGTATAGATAGGTGAGGGCGATGATGACATCGGGGCTGACGCATTTGCCGTCCTGTTCCGTGTTCCAGAAATACGAGATGGGCCAGCATTGGAAGAGAGTAACAAAGAAAAAGACGACTCCGGTGCAGAGTGTGATGGCCATTGTGCCGTAGAGGATCCAGATGTCGAGCTTTCGGTTGGTGATTCGAAGGAGAGTGATGCCGATGGATATCTTTGACGTAATCATAGTCAGGCAGTACCATAGATAGCACCACCACCACCAATTCCTCGCTTTCATATAGTCTTTTGGGTCGAGGTCACTTCGATGACGACCGGTTCCGTAAGTGACTCCACTAAGCGAACTTGTGCAGAATAACAAGAATGTAACCTGAAGTTATGGTCAGTAAGCGGTATGGATATTGATAAACGAAAGACTTACAAGAGCAGCACACATTGCCCAATCATCAAAGCCAAAGTTCTTCACCATCCGCGTACGAACATAGATTCGTAGTCCGCATGCTATCACGGAAGAGACAAGCAGTGTGTAGCACACTGCCTGAAGCTCGGGGCCTCTATTCGGAACACCCATGATTCTTGACTGCAGAAAGTCAAGCTTCAGAGATGAATCAAGAGTTGCATATGGGAATAATAAGATGTAACAATAACAAGAAAAAGGAAGGAAAAAGGGAGACAGAAGAATGATTAACGATAGACGAAGGGGGGATCCAGGACCGGGAGGAGCGGGCCGTCAGAGAACTGGAGTTCGTCGCAGATATATGATAATGGGAACCGAGAGACTGGTAGGTTTCGGTTGGGCGTGATTGGACCAAGGTTCCTGTTCCCATGAAACCAACATCTTGGGTCCAGGTTTCCGCTGCGGGTCCTTTATGAACCGGCGCCATTACAGATTATACCGGAGGAGGTTATTGAGCCCACCGGGACTTGGCCTCATCTGGTAGGGGACCCTGGGGGCGAAACTTATTCTGATCGACTCCGTAAAGTACAGATACAGACTTGGGCAGCCATGTAATTCGCGGGATCGGCGTTGGAAATCCACTATGTTACCTCGCTTTGGGTTTCGTCCGAGGGGCAAGTTGAACGGGGAAGGCCGTTAGCACGCCCGGGACCCCAGAACTAGGGCTATAATACGAGTACTAAAACAATGTACTGTACATACAGTCACAAGGGGATACAAGGGGTGCTCGCCTCGGAGAGAAAAAAACAATGAGGAAAGGCTCCGGGTACCCGGGCGTTGGCGTTAGTGCTGTATAGTTTTGATTGTGGTTGATATGCTATGCTATGCAAAAAGCAAAAAGGTCTGTTCGCAGGCTGGCTGGGTCTTTACAGCACAGTACTAAACCAGATTGAAAGTTGAACGGGCACCTACATAACTAACGCCATTGAGACAAAATAATGGTCAAGTTCATCTAGGTCATGTATGGATACACTGGAACGTCCAACCGAGGGACGGATGTTGACTGCCAAAAAGGGAAAGCGAGGTACTAGCAGCGCCGAGACAATCTCCACTGCCACACCTCAACGTTGTGTTTTTTCTTCAGCTCCCTTTTTTGGACAATTAAAAATGGACAAGAATGCACCTTGGCTTGTAATTTTGGCCTTGTTAAAGAACTTTCGCAAACGCCACATGGAACCCGGTTCGTGTCACCAGCCAGCAAAGTTCCTCAAGTGTTTTTTTATCAAATCAATCTCGAAAGACTTTGAATTGACGCTAGTGAAAGACGGTACAAACAATTCTATTCTACGACTGGTTCAGTTAGTACCCAGTCACTACAAGTTTGCTTTCTCCCGTTGCTACATGCCGTGTCTAGCGGGGAGCCGGGAACCTTCTCAAGTTCTGACGCTCAATAGAGCGCCCGCAGTTAGCTTGAACAATTTCTAGTCCGTCCTTGGTAGCTCTCAGTAGTAAAAAGCTTGGTATGAGCTGTCACTGATAATTAATCATGCAATTCACTCAATGCCTTGCAGTCTACGGAGTACACTATAATATAAGGGACCGTCCGTGTTCAAGACGCACTGACTGTTTCCAGGAGACAGTTTCCAATTCAGTGCCATTCCCGTATTTCCGCCGAGATCTAGAAAGACCAAGAAAAGAATGGCCCGTCATGATAGGTGGCAAACCACATCCGCTATATCTGATATTTTATCTGTTATAGGTACCTACAATCTAGTCTAGTCAACTAACCTGCTTGACATTTTCCATCGGCAAACCCTTGAAAAACAATTACCGGTGCTGTGCATGTATCAGGGTTCCCCCTGGGACCTGGACCTGGGCCTGGGCCTGGCAGCTTTTGATCGCTCTAAAAAATCGTGGCTGTGGGGGCCTGATTCTCTGACTTTTTTTTCTCCTGACTATGGCCGAACAAAGTGGTGATCATCCATCCCCCCTGGAAAGTTAGAGCCTCAGTTTTCCCATCCACTTTCCCCCTTCTGCCTCGCAGCATTGTATCGGTAGTGGGGAGCCGGCGATCATTGCTGTAGATACAAATACGTGCATCCAAGAGATGACTCCAATGACATTTATATATCTCGCTATTGTATTAGCAAAACCTGGCCCTGGCAAGTACTGTACATACACACACATAAATATTACGATACAACTTCCACGGCGACAGCGAAATTCCCGCCGGTGTTTCAAGCTTTCTGTCAAATTTCTCTTGTGGCTTGCAATGTCCATCACGATGCCTCTCATCCACACCCCGTATTTTTCTTTTTCTTTGACGTGTATAGTTTCGCATCAGGTCAGATATCACGCGATGGCTGAAGCCTCTTTTTTGCCCTTCTCCGACAATCAAGAATTTCCTCATTATTTTATAGGTCAGGAAAAGGTCCCTAATACGGACTAACTTGAAACACATTCTTTGATCGACTGACGTCGCTTATAAACTTTGCAAGGGCGAGGCCACGTGCGACTGCGATCGATGGATGCACAAGACGCCATCGCCCCAGGTTTAGGATTTCTTGGTTCCAGCCAAGGCTTGTGATTTTCATGACACCTGCAAAAAAGACAAAAAAAGAAAAGTAAACTTTCGCAAGGGGTCTTTGTTTTGGGAAATTGGTTTTTGTCGCTGCGTTGAAGCCGGATTGGCATCCGGCCAAGGCGGCTAAAACGGTAACGGTAAGTGGATTCTAGAATCACTCACAAGACTCAACAGATGCGAACGCGAGGTTCGCTAAACATCAAGTGAAATAATGGACCATGTTGCACCGTCAATGTTGCAACGCTCATAGTGGAGCACTCCACTGGTTTTATCGCTGTCAACTGATCGCCCAACTATCTTGGTCACGTCAACAAGTCATTCTGACACTTGATGTATTAAAATTATTGGGGCTCATCAATCTTATTACTTATCAATTGATCGTATTCCCATCCAATGGCCCATCACCACCAAGAATGTCTCGCAGCAGATGATCCAACGACGCTGAAACGTTTGTCAACCAGGCCAGAAACATCGGCAAACTGCAAAGTGAACTGAGTTTATCAGACAATGGAGATTGATTTAGGTAACATAGTTCCCTTGTCTTAAACACGACATGTTTGAACATTGAAAGAATGTCGTTCTTGATCCAATCTTCTCATATTGTCAGTCTTGGTGGCCGTTTATTGATGTATCAGCCATTCCTGTTCGAGATACTGACCTACACCAAAATGATCAACCTCTGGAACGCATCCTGATGCACTAGCTTTTCCAACAATGAGACAAAAGGTCTGCAAGCTAATGGCGCATGCAGACAATGTCTCACATCACAGTAGGTACCTACGCCACTCACCATTCAAATAAATCTGCAGCAACAAAGTCGTCTTTCCGATTCACCTGCATGAATGTAACCTTTACTCTGGAGAGAATGTCAAGATCGTGTAGCTTACCCTATACACTGAGATTAGCCAGTCAGCTTCGGATAAAATCCCCGCAATTGGCAATCTCCCGGAGGCGGGGGAATCGCGGGGATGGCAGTAGCGACCTCGAAAAATCATCCGAGAATGGGATGGTTCATCAGGTGACCAAGTAGGAAGGAGGTAAGTCGTAGGCATGGTCACACTCACCCCCAAAATCTCGAATTTCGAGGGCCCTGGGCCAACTCTGGCATTGACTCTTGGGTTTTGTTTCGCCTGTCGAGCGCGTCTGCCACCACTGAGACGGTTCAGACACGCGCAGAGGTCGCTCTATACTCGAATACATGCTTTGGGGAAGGGTCACGTCTAGCCGAGGTCAATTAACAGGTCACGAGCCACGATGGCTTCATCACCCCCGCGCCAGAAACGCCGCAAGGCTTCGTGCAAGGAGTTCCAATGCACCCACGAAGGCTGCGGGAGGACATATTCACGTGCCGAACATCTTCAAAGGCATCAACTCAATCGTAAGCAAGATTCTAGCGAGTAACAACAAAATACTAACACACTCGTAGACTCCCCCAAAGAGATCTATTACTGTGACTATCCTGACTGCTCATTTACGTTCGTCAGGAAAGATCTCTACGCCCGCCACAAATTGAGGCATGAGCGCCAAGTGCAGCAGTATGGCAACGGTCGTCTATCTCAACGGCCTCAGAAGGAGTTTTCGAAATTACCCAGGCAACGTAGTGAGCGATATTCCTTCAGTGAAGATGGCTCAGCTTGGAGTGACACCCAGGATGAGGCTAGAGAAGATTCGGTAAAGGAACGACAGGATTCAATGGCCCGGCCATCAATAGATGCATCCGGGCTGGACTCTAGCAGCTCCAAGCAATTTGGAATCGAAGGAGGGTTATCTCGTCAGGATTCCGGTCAACGCAACGAATTGGGTGGACCCAGCGGCTACTATGGGGATCAACGACATCTACAGAGTCGCGAATCGTCACCTGAAAAACAGACCATGAGCTCTGTACCGTTTCGGATTGATCAGATACCGCCTGCTGATATGTCTATGCCCCTGGCAAGCCCCGAGTTAACTGGTCGCCCGGAACGTGCTCGAACTCAGTCTTATGCTATTCCCAACGGAATACCAGCGGCAAATACCGAGCACGTCAACATAGAGGAACAGCATTTCGGACTTTCCCCATCGAGTACGGATGAGTTTACCACATGGCTATTTGCTGGTCAGGGGCTGGGCTCTAACTACAACTTTGTGCCCAATAATTTCGGCATGGCAGGATACTCGAATAACTTTGGGCAACTGTGTACGGATTACACAGCTCAACCAGGAATGATGGGAAGTTCCTATGTTGAGCCTATCAACAGCCTGTGGTTCCAGTCAGAACCATTGACTATGGAAACAGCAGTAGTGGACATATCGCAGTTTGGAAAGAACAGCCTTTCAGAGCACAAACGACAAGCCCTGCTTCACTACATGATGCAGCGTTTTAACGAGATCAGCCTGCACGGTAGCAGATCGGCCGCGGATATCAAAGATGAGATCTTTGGAAGTGACACTGACGCCGAGAACCACGTTCTCAGCCACATCAACGTCGAACGTTATCTCAACTCATATTGGGATAACTTCCATGACCAGCTTCCTATTCTTCACCGCCCGACGTTCATACCCGAAACTGCAAACGACTTTCTTCTACTAGCTGTGCTCATTATGGGGGCTTCCATGGTCGATAAAAAGGGTGCATCACAAGATGCCGTGGAGAAAATTTCAAAGTTCACTACTTTTGTTTCGTGGAATCTGCGTTGGCAGGTTTTCATGCATGCTGACTCTCATCCACCTGCAAAGCTTTGGGTTATACAAACATTGTTGATTCTGGAGGTGTATGAGAAGATGAACGCAACCCGTGTTCTTCACGAGCGTGCTCATATCTACTTTCCCACGACACTGTCTCTCATGCGCAGAGGAAGTGCTCTGACAGGAAAACAATCATCATACGTTTCCAGAGTTCCAACACCTTTAGGGAGTCCCAAAATGGGATCATCTAGAATGTTCCCTGGATCGAATCGGCCAGGTTTCAACTCATCACCTGAGAAATGGTGGGATCACTGGATTGCGCAGGAAGCTACTCGCCGAGCTGCTTTGGCTGCATTCATTATCGATGCCACACACGCTGCTTTGTTTGGACATACGCCCACACTCGTCATTCATGAAATCAAACTTCCTCTTCCTTGCGACAACACTCTATGGTCTTCTGATTCACCGTCAGAAATTGGGTGTGTCGAGTCAAGTCTTCATGCTAATGGCGTCACGCCAATCACTTTTCTTGATGGCCTGCAACGGACGCTCAATGGTCAGAGAGTACGAACAAGTCCATTTGGAAGAATAGCACTTCTAGCTGCGCTGCTGTCTGTGACTTGGCAGATGCATCAGAGAGATCTGGACCGGTCAACTCTCGGAACCGATACGATACCTGGTGTTCAAGAACGTTGGCGGCCGAAGCTGCTTAGAGCTTTTGATTGGTGGAAGAAGGACTACGATGATGGTGTTGCCCATGTTAAGCACGCTGCGTTTGATTGGCAGAGACTGGGATTGAGCAGCAGAGGTGGAAGCGACGATGGTGACGCTATGGAAACGCTGGGCACAGTGCTCTACCATTTGGGTCATATCACAGTTTACATCAGCATGCCAGAACTTTGCATCTTTGCTGGCGTTCCCCAGATCCTTGGCAGGACCGTTTCTTCTGTGGATTGGAGGAGGACAGAAGCCAAGATCAAGGAGTGGGTGGCATCACCTGGAGCCATTGGTGGGGTTTATCACGCGCTGCAGCTCATTCGGCTTATTCTTCTCCAAGAGGAACCCAGAAGAGGAGGCATGGCTAGCGAAGCCAGTGGGATGCCATCTGCTTTTTTTCCATCCGCCTACCCCAAATACGATGCTGGAAGTGATAAACTGCTGGTCAGACCTTGGGCTTTATACTATGCGTCCCTGGTACTATGGGCATATGGATTCGTGCAAGATGGAAACATCGAGCCATTCCCAGACCATCTGCAATACCCCTCTAGCAGCATTGGAATTCCAACAATGACCACTCACCCAAGTGTTCCTTCAACCTCTAACCAAGGTGCAACCAGTACTCCTCAAGGATCTCAAGCTGAGAAGACTCCCATGTCGTCCAACATGGACTACGAAACATTAAAGCGCGACCGTCACGAAGATCTCCGGACATATCTGCAAATCATGATTCCTCCCACGATCGACTCCATCAAGGCTTTCCACTTGCATCAGAATCAAGCCGGCGTGGTGGGAAACCGAAACAAGATCATCGGTTTGTTGAGTATTGTTGACGATGCTCTGACGAATACAAGATGGGAGCTTCTGTCAGAGGCGAGGAATAGGTTGAAGATGGCGGCGTCGATGATGCAGCAGCCTCGCGAGCCTAGGATGTAAGGCTGTACATTTAAGGAGTAATATTTAAAAATTAATGATACGTGATGAGTTTGGATACCGTGGTCTATATATGTTCATTAATTTTGGCATTGTTACAGGCTGTGATCTGTCTTGGAGAGTATTCATAAAGTCTGACCATACGAAAAGACGTATTGAAGTCTGATCTGAGAGACACCGAGGGTGTTGTTCTTGTATACAGAGTCTTTGGTACTGGGCCGCCTTATGTGATTGGAAATTTCCTGTAAATCTGGGGACAAGCAAGGATACAGCAATGAGCATTATAATGACTTAAGGTTCATCGTCCAGCTTGGTCCGGTTCATGCCAGAGACGTGCATACTGAGCTAACGGCAGTGTCACCCGTTAACCGAACAAACCCTCCAAAACAAGTAGAACAGAATGCAAGCATGAAACGTATCAAGAGACTACTGCATGCGCAAGTTCACCTGATGTCTTAGGTCCTCGGATCATGGCGAGTCGGACATGGCTCAATGGTTGTCTTTGCAGCTTTGGTACCGCAGTCTCGGGTCAAGATCGACCGAACGGCGTTTAACTCAGAGTTCTCAGATACACCATCCAATGATCTTTTGCTTTGCTCGGGCTGCGTTTGGACGAAATTAGCCTGAGTTGGTCAACGCCGCATCCGTGCATTGTTGGATGGGGGTAAGCCCTGGCTGTCAAGTCGATATGCAACCGCACCGTTTCGATCAAATGGAGTGACCAGGTTTGCAGCAAAGAACAGGCTTTGAAGTTTGCTCTAGGCGTAAGCGGTTTAAGTGAGGAGAAACGGGAAGGGAGCGTGGACCATCGTCAGCAGCGAGTCGCAAATGTCTAAAACGCGGTCATTTAGGATTTCTGAGGAAAAAGACACTAGATACCCCCAATCTCTCGAGTGCGGTGGGGGTTACTTCTACAAGATAAACATCATGATCGTGGTAGCTTATGTGAAGGCATATAGCTCCAGGCTTGAGACAAGATGATCACCTTTACACGCAGGTGGGAATGGGTGTAGTGGCATTGGGAATCCATTCACGAATCAATGGCACAGGTATGCTGTGGTGGCATTCAAGGGGCCCTGGTTCCTGGGCATCAACTCTTACGATGACAGTAGGGAGATGTCGAAGATGTGTCCGATTGAGACGACAACAGATGACATTCGTATTTATCCGGAGACTGGAAATAAGCAGCAGGTGATCGCTTGGCCTGAAAAGTATCTTTGCTCCTAGAGAAATGGGCTCAAACCTTGCAAGCGATATGAGGAAAAGCCGCTGATCAACACCATTAGCTTCATCCCCCAGAAACTACCCCAGATTCTCCACCTACAGTCTGGGGAGGACAAGGTTGGCTCTGAATGGTCAGATGCCCTCTTCAGCATTATCCGGTCCATTTACGATCGACGCGATGCATCCTTCAAAGCAGCAGCGAAATCACCCCGCAGAATATTCCACCAATGGCTGGGGTTGGTGTAGGGAGATGGCTTCAGAGTTGACTAACATCGACGGGCCGTCGATCCTATTTCTTGCAGACGCTAAACCGCTTGAACCGGATCTCAGGCTTCAATGACCAGAGTACTAGCTTTACGATGCATGCTTCTCCTCATGCATGCTGTTGCGTGAGGAGAAGCATTCGCAATCCTTGTCCGTACTCAATTGAAACGAGATATAACTACTCATCATGCCCAGCCCATCACGACATGGGCTCTCTAGCATTCTCACTTCAGTAAACTAGTCCGCTGCTTTGAAGCCGTAGAAGGAATCAGTCATGGCTACTTCAAAGCAGACTGGGGAGATCAACCCCCACATCGAGAGCACCGATGCTGGTCTCGACCATCTCAAGAACGTCGACCTCCACGACAAAGCCCTCGCCAACGAAGCTCTAGAGGCCACCGCCGACGAGCACAGCTATGGCGTCGTGCAGGGCTTCAAGACGTACAAATCCGCTGCCTTGTGGTCCATCCGTGAGTTTCTTTATCTCTGCAGTTGTACATAGCTGACGATGCAAAGTCATCTCGACAACCGTCATCATGGAAGGTTACGATGTTACCCTTCTAGGTTCTTTCTACGGTTACCCCCGATTCAGAGAAAAGTACGGCGCCTGGCTAGACGAGGACAACGGTTATCAGATCTCGGCCAATTGGCAGCAGCGCTTCAACTGTCTCGGTGCTCTGGCCAACATCATCGGTGCCATGCTCAACGGATGGGCGACGTCTCGATGGGGACACCGCGTCGTCCTCATTAGCGGTCTCTTCTGGCTGTCTGCCTTTATCTTTGTCGTATTCTTTGCGCCAAACATTGAGGTCCTTCTCGTCGGTCAATTCCTCTGCAACATCCCATGGGGTATCTTTGCCACGACCGGTCCCGCCTACGCCGCCGAGGTGACCCCCCTGGCTATCCGAGGATACCTCACTGCCTATGTCAACCTGTGCTGGTGTATTGGACAGTTCATTTCAGCTGGTGTGCTCCGGGGTCTCGTCAACAACCCTACCCCGTGGTCGTACAAGATCCCTTTCGCGATTCAGTGGGTTTGGCCCATTCCTCTTGCCATTGCTGCATATCTCGCTCCCGAGTCGCCGTGGTATCTCGTCCGTACGAACCAGCTTGAGAAGGCCAAGGTTTCCCTCGAGCGACTGTCCAACCCCGACCACAACATCAACTACGACAACGCCGTTGCTCTGATGGTCCACACCAATAAGCTGGAGATTGAGGAGCGATCGGGTACCACATACTGGGACTGTTTCCGAGGCAGTAACCTTCGACGTACTGAGATCGCTTGCATGGGATTCCTGTCTCAAATCACCAACGGAGGTGCCCTCTGCTACAGCGGATCTTTCTTCTTCCAACAAACTGGTATCAGTCCTGAGACCTCGTATGGTATTGCCCTCGGTGGAACTGGTATCGCCTTCATGGGTACTATCATCTCCTGGTTCTACATCTACAAGTTCGGTCGACGAACCATTTGGCTCACTGGCTTCTCATGTCTTGTTGTCATCCTCTGGACCATTGGCTTCCTCGCTTTGCCTAAGCAGAACCAGCCTTTAGCCTGGGCACAGTCAATCCTGTGTGTGGTGTGGCTGGGAGCATACTCCATGACCGTCGGTCCCATCATTTACACCATCGTCGCTGAGATTGGTTCGACCCGTCTGCGAACTCAGACAATTGTGCTGGCTCGTTCGACCTACTATATTGGTAATATTATTTGCGGAGGATTGATCCAACCTGAGATGCTCGCGCCTGGCTCTTGGAACCTCAAGGGCAAAACTGTGAGTCTTGACACGGGATGAGAAGGGTACCAATTGCATGCTAACAGACAATACAGGCTTTCTTCTGGGCTGGCTTGGCCACTCTGACTCTCCTCTGGGGTTACTTCCGCATGTTTGAGACAAAGGATCGCACTTTTGGTGAGATGGACTACATGGTGAGTAACTTTCTGTGTCGACACAACAAAGAACCAAAGCTGATGAGATTGAACAGTTCCAAAAGGGTGTCTCGGCACGCAAGTCTGCCAAGTACCAGATTAACGAGGATGAGTTCTTCATGACACATGAGAGGCCTGAGGCAGACAAGCACTGAGCAATTGGAGGCCTGAAACGATTTGACGAATTTTGTGCTGGGGATGGAGCTAGTTTTTGATATGACATAATTTTGAATACCATTATGCTCGAGTACCAATTTATTATTCGTATTTTCATGACGATCATCGTTGGTTAGTTGTGTTGAAACGATGCTAAATTAGCAGCAACCAACCGAAGTCATAGCGGAATGTCGTGGTGAGACGTTGGACCCTCAATCAGCGCCTAAGTCATGTCAAAGAATGGGCTGCCAATTCAGAGTCTGCAGCCTGACGCTCATGTCAAAAGTAACGTCTCTCAATGAAGAAACCTCTTAATAAAGAAAATCCAAGACCGGGACTGTTTTCGTCCTTCCATATATGCAAAGAATGAATCTACTATCGTCTGTCTCAGCAGCTTATCTCATTTCCTGTCCTGCGATCCAACCGGCTGATTGCAGGTAATCGAGCATCTATCTCTACGAGTATTACTGTATGATGCCCGGCTCAAGTAGGGCCACTGAATGTCATTCACATGTCAGAATATCCTTTGTAACATTCTTTCATCTCAAGAAGCAACCGCTCAGCTGGTTTGCTATGACTTCACCTGTACCTATCGACATAACGTTCTTTGTTCATCTATAGGCCACTTCCAGTAACGGATCGAACGGCCTCAAAGCCGTGCCAGCCAAGAGCCGCCTTATCCACTTCAAGGGGGAAACCGAGACCGCCCAGTCGCATCTAATTTAGCGCCTTCTGCCCCAGGGCTGGCAAGGGCTGCCAAGGAATTCTCCGGCCTCAGCGAAGAATTGCTTCTTACGTAGTGTTTTGTGTAGAGAAACGAGCTGAAAGGGAGCGTCATAGCATAAGGCTTGAAAACATTGGAGAAGTACTGTATGTAGATGCAATCATTCGATGTCTTTTATGTGCACAAAACATCAAAGCAATATCGAATCTCTTTGGTCTTGGCTTCGTATGCAGAGATTGGTCCAAGGAATTAATCCCAGCATCAGATCCTAGTTGCTAATATGCATTCAATATTGAGATGAGGATAAACTTTATTCAGCTTGTTTGGCTTTCATCTGTTCTCGCTGATTGGCGTGTTTCGGGCAGCGTTGTTCCTTGCATAACGTGCCGCCACCCGTGTCTTTTACTACACGAAAGCACACACCATTGAACTCAGTCTTGAAAGAGTTTCGGAAGAGACTTCAAGAAACAACAACGTCGTATCAAAATCTAACAGTACGAGAATGTAGGGATGAGTACCAGGCATTTGGTTAAGCATGCATTACTCATGAATACGTGGTGAGCTATCATTCATCTTTTGATTGTTTATCGACGATCATATTGGAAAATTACTAGTTGGGTATGAGACAGGAGAAGCTGGGGTCGACGACCAATCAAGGCCGCTACCCAAGACATCGCATGCTATTCTTAGCGGTTTAACCATAACTTAGTGGACCAGCGTCGTAAGCATTCCCCTGAAAAACCGGGCACTTAGTGCCTGTCCGGCACGTGACGGCTCCACGTCCGCTGCAACCGAGCGGCCCCTACCTAATCTCAGCGCGTTCCGAAAGCAAAAACAAAAGACGTCTCTTTCTCATTCTTCATCCAGACATTTCCTCCATCATTCCTTTTTTGTCGTTTGTCTTCTCTCTTTTTTGGTAGACATTCTTATTTCCTCGTCACTCTCTTTTTTTGACTGCCCCAACGGCTTTTTTCAAACTTTTCGAAGTAAACTCACACTCCTTTTTTATAATAGACTTTATAACAGTCTAACGTGGTGTGACCGTGCTCGACGTTGTACCAAATAAAGTATCACCACAAATCGACCGAGAATCGATAATCTATAACCCGTCACCATGAAGGTTTCATCCGCTGCCGTCGCCGCTGGTGCCCTTGCCATGGGCGTTGAGGCCAAGAACTACCTTGGTTTCAACTCTGGCGCTACCCTCGCCAACCGAGAGGCCAAGTTCAAGGCCGACTTCCAGGCCGAGTTCGAGACTGCTCAGAACCTCAAGACCGCCCCCGGTGACTTCAGCGCCGTCCGTCTGTACACCAACATCCAGGCCTACTCCGAGGATGACCCCATCGAGGCTTTCGAGGCTGCCATCGACACCAAGACCGAGATCCTCCTCGGTGTCTGGACCTCCGGCACTGAGACCATCGACAAGGAGATCAGCGCCCTCAAGAAGGCCATCGAGAAGTACGGCTCTGACCTGACCGACCTCATCATTGGTGTTTCCGTTGGTAGCGAGGATCTTTACCGTAACTCCGTTACCGGTGTCAAGAACAAGGGTGGTGTCGGTGTCCAGCCCGACGCTCTCGTTGACTTCATCAACGACTTCCGCAAGGCCTTCAAGAACACTCCCATCTCCAAGGTTCCCCTCGGCCACGTCGACACCTGGGATGTCTGGGGTAACGCCACCAACAAGCCTGTCCTCGACGCCATCGACTTCATCGGTGTCGATGAGTACCCCTACTACGAGAACGGCAAGGGCAACAGCATCGACAACGCTGCCAAGCTCTTCAACAAGGCCTACGATGCCACCATCTCCGCCTCTGGTGGCAAGCCCGTCTGGGTCACCGAGACCGGATGGCCCTACAAGGGTCCCGATTGGGATGAGGCTGTTCCCAGCGTGAAGAACGCCCAGAAGTACTGGCGCGAGGTCGGCTGCAAGAGCCTCTTCAACAAGACCCCCACCTTCTGGTACAACCTCCGTGACTCCAACCCCGACAACAAGATGAAGTTTGCCATTACCGAGAACCTCTCCACCACCCCTCTCTTCGATCTCTCTTGCGACAAGGTTGACGATGAGGAGACCTCCAGCTCCGCCGAGTCCAAGACCAAGACCTCCACCAGTGCTTCCAAGGCTACCGGCGATTCTCACTCTACCGCTACTTTCGTCACCTCTACTGCTTCTGCTACTAGCGGCTCTGACGACAGTGAAGACTCTACTGCCACCGGTACCGGCTCTCAGTCCAAGCCCACTTCCGGCTCTGGATCTGGCTCCAGCTCTGGTGACGACTCCGAGTCTGGCTCTTCTGGCTCCGGTTCTTCCTCTGGCTCCGGCTCCGGCTCCGGCTCCGAGTCTGGTTCCGGTTCCGAGTCTGGATCATCTGGATCTGGATCTGGATCTGGCACCGAGGCTGACTCCAGCTCTGAGTCTGTCGCTGCCGAGACCCCCAGCACCGTCAACGGTGCTGCTGGCTTGACCGTCTCTGCTGCTGCCCTTGCCTTCTTTGCCATGCTTGCTCTGTAAATGTCCTAAATGGATCCTGGGTTGAATGACGCCCATTAGCGTGTCTTTTTATCTTTTTTTTCTCGCGCCCGAGATCTGTTTCTTGTAATAGTTTATGGATAGATTACGGATAGACAAATGTTGGCTTATTTTTTACAATATTGTGTGCCTCTGAAGTATTGCCGGCGATTGTACTGTAACTGTAGATACATGAATGAGTGATATGAATTGATGGCTGACTTACAAGCTTATCAGAACCCAGGATTGATGGTTGTTCTGTATAGGTTGTCTTCCCAATAGTCAAAGCCGCAACGCTTTCACAAACTCAATTCAGTACCGGACATCAAAGTTACACAGCACGAGAACAAAAAGAAATCGTTTCACCACAGATAGAAGATGAAATCAACAAAAGGAAGGGTCTGGCCGGGGATTGAACCCGGGACCTCTCGCAAGCAATGCTATAGGGTTTTCCCTAAGCGAGAATCATACCACTAGACCACCAGACCGAACAAGTCTTGACAGACTGTTGAACCAATCACGTGATTGTTTGATGCTGAGGGAAGATGAGATTTCATCTTATGTTGCGAATCTGTGATGTTGGCGGCCTCTAGGGTGGGAGGGACAGGAAGGAATTTTTGTTGAGATGAATCGACTGACGGCGAGTTTAGATACAATTGGACTGTGGATGGACTGTATCAATACTTCATATTCATCTGATCTTGAAATCAATTTATTTGTTCAGACGGGTCCTTCAAAAGTACTGTTGTTGAGTCCATTGATATCACAAACACATCCTCGACGTGGGCGTTGGCTCCCTCTTGTCTCCAGTCCCAACACATCTTAACTTGGAATAACCTTATCATGCCCACGACAATCTTCTGCTCTATGCATCAATATGTAGTAACTACTACACAGCATTAAAAACACAGCCTCACGATGGATTGATAAAGTGGTGACCCTCAATTGACCTCTCGGAACTAGGCGGAGCTTTTCCCTCTCGCCAAGTCAATGGCAAAAAGTACCGGTAGGGCGGATTGACGAATTAGCAGCTTCCAACATGAGTATTCTCCCGCGGTCGTTTCCTTTTCCGTTCACTGACGGAATGATTGATATGCGACCCTGATTATGTTGATCAATTTTGATTTGGGGGCTGTAAATGCAAAAGGATTCTTTCCCTTGACGATCATTGTCACTAAAAGCTTCCATGTTTCGTATCATAATTGATATGACGCAATCCCGAATCCTCATGATAGATTTGCATCCATTCAAGGCCACTTATCTAATAATTCTGGGTATCTTTTGGTGTTGATCAGCCTTGCCGGCGCCGTCGCTAGGACTGCGCCTTGTTTGTGGGTTGTTCTCCCTTCAGCCTTAAGCCATCAATCCTATCACTACAGTACATGCTCTCAGCTCCTGCTGTCATGGGGGGTCCTATAGTGGCTGCAAGGTTGGATGAGGGAGTTACATGTGACGTTTGTAATACCACAAGGGTCCCTTCGATTTGCTGACAGCAATTGTATATAAATACCACAAATCCACCATCCTGATAACATCACCAAACACGACTTACCATCCTCTATACCATTTTGTTCTATTTCTCATTTTTAATCCTACAGAAATCAATCATGGCTGCCGTTCAACTCCAAACTGCACCCCGCCAGGTCGGCGTCTTCAAGAACCTCATAGCCGCCCAAACCGAGACGCTCGTCCTCAAAGAAAAAGTCATGTCCCTGACAGGCGACAGCTTCGACATCAAGCTTGCCAACGGCCAGCCTATTCTCAAGGTCGAGGGAAAAGTCATGAGCATTTCGGGCCGCAAAAAGGTCTTTGACATGCAGGGCAACCACCTCTTTTCCATCGTCAAGGAGCTCCTGCACATCCACGCTACTTATGCCGTGGAAGATCCCCAGGGCGTCAAGATCATGGAAGTCAAGAATAGCTTCAAGCGTGAGATTTATCCCGTGCTTTCACAATTGCGAGAGGTCGTATCCTGACTGTTTGTTTAGTTATGGGCTCCAAGGCCACTGCCACCTTCACCTCCAGCGACGGCACAGCAGAGGTTCTGGAAATGAAGGGCAATTGGTTCGACTATGCAGCTGATATCTTTGACAAGTCGACGAACACTGTCGTCGCGCGCATCGATCGCAAGATCCTTAGTGGTCGCGACATGATCTTTGGCCAGCAGACCTACGCTCTAATGGTCGCGCCTGGCGTCGACATGGCGCTCATGGCGGCGCTGTGTATCTGCATGGATGAGAAGAACAACGAAAAGTAAAGAGGGATGGCTTAATGAGAACACGCGTGTGATAGATACCCCAAGAGCGACGACGTGTAGGAGCAACGCTGGAATGTTGCAACCTGCTTTTAGCAGTTAATTGAGCGGTGGCTTTGTTGCAGAGGTTCCCTTTCCCTAATAATTGAGAAACAAGAATGAATAATGACTAGTCTAATCTAGAAGTGTTCATCATCTAAATGGGCTTGGAAAGATGAGCATGAAATTGTTCGTGAGGCCTCGAGCAAACCAGTTAACATGTCTGGCAGAGAACGGGAAATTGATATCCTCCATGAGCTTAGTCTCAGAATTATGCAAAGAAGAGGATCGCAAAGGTGAAATGGATGAAAAGCAACGCGATACCCAGAGGCTCGGCGATCAAATGAGACTACAAAGGGTTTGACTATTGCAGTTTCGCATACATGGTCGTATGAGGAAAGAAAGATACATCATCACGAGACGTTAACTTTGCGAATCAGCCACATAGTTCTTGTCAATGATTATCTCAATTGCCAACTTATAACTGGTACATAAACTTTGGCCCCATGGCCGGCACATGTCCAGCATCGTTTTTCGAAGCAAACAACAACACGACGGTCATATTCTTTACTGCATAACCAGCACATTCCTGAATCGAGGCTTGCCAGCTTTCAGGCTATCAACTGCTTCCTGCACCTTATCCAACGGGTACTTCTCAATCATGCACTTCACTCCATGCGTCAAGGAGAAACGCAGTGCCTCCTCGGAATCAAGAGCATGACCGCTAGGCCAGCCAACAACGCTGGCACCCTTCATCACCAAAGCCACAGTGTCGACCTCTGTAGCACCAACAGGCGCAAGGTTGAGCAGCTTGCCCTCGGGGGCGAGACCTTGAACGAGCGGAGATACAGCCTTGGGGTTGGGTGCTGTTTGGACAATAATTGAGGCACCTCCAAGTTTGTTGAGTTCTTCGGCGGCGTCGCTCTTTTTGGTGTTGATGTAGTGGTGAGCACCAAGCTTCTTGGCAAAGTCGGCCTTGTCGTCGCTTGAAGAGAGGACGGCGACTTCGTATCCCATCTTGTTGGCATACTGCACCGCAAGATGGCCTAGACCACCGAGTCCCTGAACTGCCACGATATGACCCTGCTCAACGTGCATCTTGCGAATACCATTGAAGACAGTGACACCAGCGCAAAGAAGAGGAGCAGCGTCGGCAGGATCAAGCTCCTTGGGTACGCGCACAACAGCCTCTGCGCGGAGGAGGACATACTCAGCGAAGCCGCCATCGCGACTCACGCCATTGATCTCTTTGTGGTCGCACATTTGGAATTGAGCTCGCTGACATTGTCGGCAAGTTCGATCATGGCCGCCGTGCCAAGGTCCACCAACGCGGTCACCGTTCTTGAAGTTGGAAACATCTTCGCCGATTTCAACGATATCACCGATGATTTCATGACCGGGAACGCGGGGAAAGACATCGCCAAAGTGGCCTGCGCCCATATCTACGTCAGAGAAACAGACACCACAAGCGAGGACCTTGACGAGGATTTGACCCTTTGAGGGATGCTTGAGGGGGACATCGCTGAGAGTAAAGGGAGAATTGGCCTTCTCGAGAACGCAGGCCTTGTATGTTTGAGGAAGAGAAGACATGATGATTGTGAGATGAATTGGTGTCTAAGAAGGTATCTGAAGACTCAATTGGTGTTTATAGATAAGAGTGTACTGTTGAGAGGTATGATGAGAATATACAGATCTGTTAATGAGTAGAAACGATAACTTATATATAACCAAGAATCAAGTATACAACACTGGGAACTCCGGATGCATTGGCTAACAGAGTTGACGCTATCAATGAAACATCATAAAGGCCCGTCCCTCGTAAACTGCTTAATTCCGTCATGGCTGAAATCATAGAACGCATTGATAACGAGACGCTTGCCTTTTCGCAGCGGAATAAACTCTAGTGTCGCCAAATTCCGAGCGTTATTGGATAGCGCACGGATTTATGGCGCTGAGTATTACATCACCGACTTGCATGGAGGAAGCTCTGGTAGTTGTCTTCGGATATCTGATCCTCAAACACAATCCCGTAAATGGCTGTCGGGAATGAAAGCAGCAAATGTTCCAAAACCGATGGTTCTTGATTGGTTGAGATGCTCATCTTGGTTAATCCGAACATTGAGATGATCCGAGAAATGCCCATGCGATAGCTCCAGCCACACCTTGAGCGCCACAGCCTTTCATAGAAAATTTCCCCCCACCATGAGCAGCCTTTGGTGATGCGCAGCCCTGCTGTTGAAGCTCAACCAGTACATGCAAACATAACTAAACAATGCCTCTCGACACCTCAACGTACTCATTAGCGCTTCTGCGCGTCGACGGACGAAGATGGAACGAACTCCGTCGTCTTCACGCCCAGATCAGGACCCAAGATGCCGCCGATGGTTCATCATATCTTGAAATGGGTCATACAAAAGTCATGTGTGTCGTGACAGGACCTTCAGAGCAGCAGCAGCAACGACGCGGCGGTCAACAGGCTCCTCGTGATACGGCGGCGATCAATGTCAACGTTGTAGTTGCTGGTTTTTCAAGCGTGGATCGCAAGAAGCGAGGGCGCAATGACAAGTGAGCTTTTCTTTCCCATGACGATATCTTTTTTTTTTTCCTTTTTGGCGGTGGATTAACAGGTCTTGTAGGCGCATACAGGAGATCGAAACTACGATTGCCAATGCATTATCGTCCAACTTACACACGCATTTGTTCCCCCACTCTTCGATTTCTATCTCACTTCACGTTCTTTCACAAGACGGATCGCTACTCGCCGCTCTGCTCAATGCTACGACACTTGCGCTCATCGATGCTGGTATTCCCATGACAGACTACATTGCCGCATGCACGGCGGGTTCCACTTCTACATACGCCGCTGGCGACGACACGGCCGACCCTCTGCTCGATTTGAACAACCAGGAGGAGCAGGAACTTCCGTTCCTCACTGTCGCGACACACGGCGCCACCGACCGAGTAGCAGTTCTGGTATGCGAGAGTCGTGTGCAAGTCAGCAGATTGGAGGGTATGTTGGTAGTAGGCGTGGACGGATGTAAGCAGGTGAAGCAGTTCTTGGATCAAGTGGTAAAAGACAAGGGCGCGGAAATGGTCAAGGAGGGCGCCGCGGAAAAGAGTGATGCAATGATGGATTTGGACGAGTAGAATATTGATACCAAGGATTGTGCATCGGGTCAGAAAAAAGTGTTAGGAGTTCTTTGTTTGTCTGCTAGTTTTTATGCTACAGGTATGTCTCCAGCGCTATAATAACATCATAGTGTAACGGGCTAATTGTGAGATTTCGAAGATGAAACGTGTGGTCTTTACAGCTCCTCGTGCTTGATCTCATCCTTGGTCTTGGGCTCGGCCTCGGACTCGGCGACAGGCTGGGCTTCAGGCTCAGCGGTCCCTTCGGCGTGCTCAGTCTCAGTCTGAGTCTCATACTCAATTTCGGTCTCGATGACGGTCTGGGTCTCTTCTCCGTCGGCGCCAGTGACAGTCGCATACTCGGTCTCAATCTCAGTCTCGATAACGGTCTTAACATCATCGGGACCATCAGTCTCGATCTCGGGCTCGGGGTCAGTGGCCTGGGTGGACTTTTCCCGGGAAGACTCGGCCTTCTCCTCAACGATAGCGCCCTCGGGGAGCTTCTTCTTGGCACCCTCACCCATGCGAATGGCGTCGATCCAGCTCTCGACGCTTGAGAGGCTGAAATCACCCTCGTACTGGCGCCACCAGTTGCGGCGGGTGTTGATAGCAATCAGATTGACCTTGTCATTGAGTCCAAGAGCCTTGGGGAGAGTGGAAGCGGCATCGCTGTCGCTGGGGACGGCAATGAAGGGGAATGTGTTTCGGCCTCCATGGACATATTTGGTGTTGAGGTGAGAGAGCGAGTCAATAGCCTTCTCACCAGCTTCGCCAGGAGTGAAGAGAAGGACGCAAGTGTGGGACTTGGGAGCGAGACACTTCTCAGTAAGCTTCTCCAAGCTGTTGATAGTAGAGATAGGAACAATAGAGGGAACAGCCTCGGCAGTAGATTCCTTTGATTCGGCAGCAGGCTCCTTGGCAGCCTCAGTGGATTTGTTCTTCTTCGCGCTCTTGGTGTCGTCCTTCTTGGACTTAGTGCTCTTGGTGTTGCCAGAAGCGTGAACAGGGTTAGGCTGTCCGGCTTGGGTGAGAAATTTGACCATGTCCTTCTTGGCCATCTCGCCATCGTAGACAATAGGATCCTTGCCTTCACCAGGGATGAGGACAAGAGCGGGGAACTTCTCAATGCCAAACTTCTTGACAGCACCCGCTTCCTTATCACGGATCTGAGCCACAGAGATGACATCGAGGAAGTCAATGGCGATGCTTCGAATCAGCGCGCTAGTGGTTCCCTTTTGAGTGAACAGGATAGCCTTGGGCTTATCACCCGCAAGGAAAGAGTCCAGGTCCTTGTCACTCACACGTGTAACGTGGTTGTTGATCTTGCTCATGACAGCCTCCTGGATAGCACCGGCACTTCGCTGGCCCTGGTAATCCTCAACAACGGGCTTACCAGACTTCTTGCCAGGGCGAACAATCTTGAGAGTGGGAAAGCCCTGGACACCCATGGAACCACAGAATTGCTTGTTGGATTCATCATCACAGTCAATGGCAGCAACTTGAGCAAGACCATCGAGGTTCTTGGCAGCTTTCTCGTAAGCGGGCTTGAGATTTTGACAGTGACCGCACCAAGGAGCGTAGAACTCGACAATCTGGAAGGTGTAAGTGGAGATCCACAGCTGCGAGTATGGACAAACTCACAGAGGTGTAGTTGGACTTTGCAATGAGCTTGTCATAGCTGCGAGCGTTCAACTGAAGAACAGGAGAGTTCTTGGTATAGATGGCAGCCTGAGCCTCGGGCAGAGCCGCCAGGGCTGCTGTCAAAGTCACCAGCAGAGATGTGGGGTTATGCATTGTGAAGATTAACGCAAGGTTGAGGATGTAAAAGAGACAAGAATGGAAGAGTATTGATCTAAGACTGATCGGTCTTGGAGTTGAGTCTTATCTACCAGGCTCAATGACAAGAAATAAGAGTCACTCGTGGTCGTCGTCAAGAACAAAGTGGCATCTTCGGAGAAAAAGCCACGGTGATCAGACAACGGAAAGTGAAGCTGGGTCCTCTGATTCGATAGTCCAGGAGTCAGCTTAAGCCACATGTGGCGTGAGCTGACCGAATCCGGGGAAACCATGTGGCTGTGTCAGTGGACCACTAAAACCGTTACGTCAACCCGTAGGTAGAAGACAAGAGAATGAGGAGATCGAGATGGAGGTGGGGTAGGGATCTCCAAAACAACTTGGAGTTGACATTCTACTTGCGTCATCCCAATTTAGTGCCCGACTTTTAAAGATTTATCCCTCTCTTCGAATCTGAGGCATTTCGAGAAACTGTCAAACCTGTCAAACCTGCCAAAATACCGCACAACATGGCCGAGCCACTACCAGCCGTGCTCAAAATCCCCGAAGTGAGCCGCTTCATCAACCGCGCGAACCAGCTCAGAAACATCAAACCCGCTCTCGCATACTGGTGTAGGCAACAACCCAACCACAAAATTTCGACGTAGTCCACAAAGTCGCTAAAACTTTCACTGCAGGTGAATACCATGCTGTCAACCAGATCGTAGGCAAGGGCCTGCACAACTCAGACGACGAAGCCTTTGAGTTTACAAAGACCTTGATCGAGCGGCTCGAGACAACAAAGACGGAGCGCGCTGACGATGAAGCGATTATCGACAATGCTGCGGGACAAGCCTACGTCGAGCAATTTGCCCAGCAGACATTCGATCGCGCTGAGCGTACCCTACGAGCTGATAAAGTGACGAGGTACGTCATGGTTTCCATGGCCTCCTCAAACACGTGAAACTGACATATCCTAGACAAACCGCCGACACATTCGATGCCGCTGCAACCTTCTTCGATCTTACCCGCGAATGGGGCGAACCTGACCCCGAGGTTGTGAAAAAGATCAAGTTCGCAAAGTGGAACGCCGCTCGAATCCTCAAGGCCATTCGCGAGGGTAGAGATCCCAACGAGACAAACCCCAAGGCGCCCGAGCCTGAGCCCAGTGTTGGTCTTGACCCCTCAGACCCCGAGGTCCAGCTTTTGACGGGAGGTCAGCGAGCCACAGTTGAGGATGCACCAGACTTTGGAGAGCCGCCCAAAGTTGGCACACCTACAGAGGCACCTTCAAAAGACCCCACTGATCCTAGTTATTTCCCACCCCAAACTGAGCCAGAGGGGCAGGCACCAGAGCCTTTTATCCCATCACCTATGAGCACAAGTTCTACCCCGGGTGGTGATCTCAGTCGTCCACCAGCCGGTCTACCACCTGATGTGTCTCCAGCGGTAGAGTCTCCAGCACAGCCAGCAACTCAGGTTCCAACCGATGCTCCCTCTCAAACTTCTCCCTCTTCCGTAGAGAGACCCGAAGAGCCTGTCGCTCCTCCAAGACCTATAATGCCCCACCTTACCTCGTCGCATCCCGGAAAACCCCCAGGCATGGAATCACCAGCACCGCTTTCTGCTGCGGCCGCTGCCAGACCATTCTTGCCTCACCTCGCTTCATCACACCCTAAGGCGCCAGATGTTGGGTCACCGGCTCCTCTCACAGCTGCTGCAAGCGCAAGGCCCTTTTTGCCTCACCTCACTTCTTCAGCCATTGGAAATGGACCAGTCCCTCCAAGAGGACCCCCGACGTCTGTTCCTGGGCGTGCAATCCCTGGTTCTGGCCCTGCTCCCGATAGACCAATGATGCCTCATCTAAACTCTTCACATCCTGGCAAGGCACCAGTTGAGCCTTTAAAACCGCTCAATGCCGCAGCAGCAGCAAGACCATGGCTGCCACATCTTGCTTCCGCGCCTCCTGGAAAGGGATCAGTCTCTGAATCCCCAGCACCCCCAGATGTCGCACCCATCAGACCGATGATGCCTCATCTCGCTTCTTCACATCCTGGAAAGTCACCGGCTCCTGAGCCTCCAGCACAGGTCCCTACATCTGCACCTGCTCCAGTGCAGAACACGAATTTCTCAACAGACCAGAAAGATATTAACCAGGCCCAGAAGCACGCCAAGTGGGCGATATCAGCGTTGAACTTTGAGGATGTGCCTACTGCAGTCAAAGAGCTGCGCAACGCGCTCGCGATGCTCGGCGCTCAGTAAGACTTTGTTTTAACTTCACGAAGCATAGAGACGGACAATACCACGGGTTGGAATAGCATTGAACTTGATAGTTTCACTGCATGGATACAGCTAGATTATAGAAGCCATGTACTGCATTATTGTATATAAATGAAAATGTGCTTGTCGTAAAACTCATCAGAACCAAGAAAAATAAGCCCAGGCGGTATAAAATCACGCCAAAGCCAATAGTCCATGCGCTTCATATCCAGGGTGGGGGAATCCTTCAGGATATCCCACCGGTTCAGTGCCCTCTTCCTCATCGTCATCGGCGTCAGTCCATCCTCTCTCGGGGCCCCATTCAATGCCAAGACCGTGTTGATGGACAATGTTCATGAGACCTTGCATCATGTCTCCGGATTTCTTGACGCTAGTCCAGCCATCGAACTGAACAGTCTGAAGGGAAGGCAATGCCTCCAACACATCGGTGAGAAGGTTCCTGCTGAAACCCTCGTAGAAACCCTCTGATCGGCGCCAACCTTGGAAGATGTTATCACTAGGGTCGCACTCGACAAAGACGCTGAGGCGCTCGACATCCACACAATCCGATAGACCGAGCGCTGGGTTGACGACCCATCCACGAGGCGGCGCATTCCATCCAGGTCCGAGGCGCAATTCGAGAGATGTAACGCATCGCCGCTGCTGCGGCTTCAACCTTGCCAACAGAGGCTTCTTACTCTTGAAGTATTTGCCAGGATAGGTGGGGAATAGGCGAAAGGTTCGTGTGCTGTAGAAAGCAAATGTCGCTTCATCATGGACCTGCTTGCACACTCGCATAAGGCCAAGCTTCTTGTGTACACGCTTATAATTGCCAGGACCGAGATCTAGAAGTGTAGGAACATCGTCGAAGAAGTACGTGTATATCTGAATGCGAACTTCGGCGGGTAGAGAGAGGAAATGAAACGGTGTTTTGGGTACTCGGCGCTTCGTCCTAAAGGGAATCAGAGGTACGTCAAGAGTGAGGTCGGCGATGTTGAGCTTGTCCATGTCCTCTTCGATAACGGCTGTTTCGGGCCCAGGGTTTGCGGGAGGCGCTTGGCTAGATGAAGGCATCACAATGCGTATTGAGCCCGCTGGCCGAGAGGCCGAGCTCTTGCTAGACCGTCGTGCCATGATGGATGTAAGTTGTAGTAAAGATGAAAGATTCGAGGTGGCGAAGAAGAGAATTTCGATTTAGGATAAGGCGAGCCGTAGATGCATGAATCACTGCTGTATGATGATGGTTAAGTCTAGACAATTGATTGCCGAGATTGTTTGTTCGTTCAATTTCTTCAGGTGAGGCTTGTCATGAGGTGTGTCATGGTGTAGGTCGGTAGCAATTGAGAAGAATCCGCTTTAGAAGGCGGCGCGGGCGACATCCATTGTTAGTGTCGGGTAGCTAATCGGAATAGTCGCCGGGATTTGTATTAGACTGTGGCAAAGTATAGAAAAATTATCTATTGTTCGAGAAGCGCCTGAAGAATACTCTCGAAAAAGAGCGGAGTGACCAGTCAAAGAATCGACACTGGATGACAATACAATGCTTGGTATTGAACTTTGCTGTTATTCGAGCACCGCCTCCGGGCTGAATCTGAGTAGGGACTTTGACTGGATGCCATGAGGGGCGCGGGGCGGCTTCATGATCGGAGCGTGACCGGAGATAGTTCACGTGATACAGTGATAAGAATATGACGACATGGGCTTATCAAATGTCTGTGCTACAGTGCACGGTTAATCCGCGGTGACATTGCTTCGAAAAGCTCCACTTTGGCTTGCAGAACCGTGCGATTTTTTTTCCATGGCCGACTGCGCGATGCTATGGCTATGGCGGAGCATCAGACCAACTTCGTCAAGCTTTACGTCTGTACCCTAGGCCATTGAAGTTTGACCCTTCACTTCACCACCCACAAACGCCACGACTCGCTCCCTCTCTAGCGACACAACCTCCCATCCTTCGAAATGTTGTCTAGAGTAGCCCAGGCTTCGCGCTTGGGCTTGATGACAGCTCGTCTGTCACAGCCCGTCGCAACTTCTTCCCTCCGAGCGATTCCCGCTACTGCTCCTCACTTTGCCTCGCCATGGCTTCGATCTTACTCCAAGCGTTCATCCGGTCAACCACCCAAAGATTCGAAAAAGAAGCCTTCGCAGGCGCAAAGCGATGCTGAGGCTGCGAAGACACCAGAGAAGCCCGCAGAGAAGCCCGCAGAGAATGATGTTAACAAGGCTGGCGAGCAATCACCTGAGGCTCCCAAAGAGGGGGAGCAAATACCTTTCCACAAGCTTCCTGACTTGACACAGGGTATTCCTTCAACACTTTTCGAGGAACTGGGAGGCGATAAGAAGAAGGAGCAGCAGGCTTTGCAAGAATTGGAGGAGGCCGAGTCCAAAGGTGGTGAGCGGGAACGTTCGGAGTACGTTTCTACTTCTGAGCGAAACCGCAAGTGGTGGACAAGATTTATGCTTACTGCGACGGCTGCCGGCGGTACTCTGAGTCTTCTATATATGGGACGCAACTGGGAGGATACCATTGAGGCTGAGCGTCACTCTGATATTCCCAACGGTCCTGGTCCCGGTTTGTGGTGGAAGCGTGCCAAGGCCCGTATGACCGAGTCCGTTACTTACTACCAGGAGCCTGCTTTTGAGAAGCTCCTGCCTGATCCCGATCCTACCTTCGAGCGCCCTTATACCCTCTGTTTGAGCTTGGACGACCTTCTCATTCACAGCGAGTGGACTCGTGAGCACGGCTGGAGAATCGCCAAGCGACCTGGTGTGGACTACTTCATCCGCTACCTCAGCCAGTACTACGAGCTGGTCCTCTTTACATCCACCCCTTACGCTACTGGCGAGCCCATCATGAGGAAATTGGATCCCTTCCGCTTGATTCTGTGGCCCCTCTACCGAGAGGCCACCAAGTTTGAGAATGGAGAGATTGTCAAGGTAAGAACCTCTCTCAATTATTACCCCGCCTGTGCTAACAGTTCAGGACCTCTCCTACCTCAACCGTGACCTGTCCAAGGTGATCATCATCGACACCAAAGCCAAGCATGTCCGCAACCAGCCCGAGAACGCCATTGTTCTCAACCCTTGGAAAGGTGACAGAAACGACAAGGAGCTCGTCAACCTCATTCCCTTCCTCGAGTACATCCACACCATGCAGTACTCCGATGTCCGAAAGGTGATCAAGTCCTTCGATGGCAAGGACATTCCCACCGAGTTCGCCCGCCGTGAGGCTATTGCCCGCAAGGAGTTCCAGGCCAAGCAGCTCGCCCATAAGCACAAGCATGGCTCTGGTGTTGGTGCCCTAGGTAACATGCTCGGGCTCAACCCAAGCAACATGAACATGATGGTGTCCCCCGACGGCGAGCAGAACCCCGCTGAGGCTTTCGCACAAGGCAAGATGTTGCAGGACGTTGCCCGTGAGCGTGGCCAGAGGAACTACATGGAGCTCGAGAAGCAGATCCGTGAAAACGGAGAGAAGTGGCTCAAGGAAGAGGCTGCCATGATGGAGGCTGCCCAGAAGGAGGCCATGAACAGCATGATGGGTTCTTTCGGTGGTTGGTTCGGCGGTAACAACCCACCCGAGAAGAAGGCCTAAGCACGAGGGCGATCAGCGAGGTGCAAGCACATCTCCACTAATTAATGTCTTGTAATTTTTTTTACGTTGGGTTCATAAGAGCCTGTGATCATAATCATCTTCTGGTTGGGAGAGATTCATAGAAAAGCATGGTGACGACTTCGGGTATGGGTTGGATGAGGGATGCACTGTAAGATGCGAGGGACAAGACTTTGTATATTAGGTGTATGTTGGGATTGTTATGTAACAATATGACGTAAAAAGCTGAAACAAAAGCCATGGGACTCTTCAAAATTGGTGTTTTTTTTTGAAGATGCTGTGTTGTGTCTGGAGGCTTGTAGGTATGAGCCTCTCTGAGATGCGGTATCTCAACTCTACTCTCACTCTCACTACTGCTCAACATATTACTCCAGGTTTGCCCTCTTTTGTAAGCCAGTTCAAGTTTTCTTTTCGCCCTTGTATGGAATTATGTCCTATTAGGCTGCTGTCGTAGGCTTGGTTGTCAACGTCTTGTCATTCCGCATCTCATGCTTACTGTAAGACGGGAAGTATAGAAGTTGACAACGCCTTCACTGCACTGATCCAGTAGTGAATAAGCCCAACTAACAACTAGACGAATGAAAACGATTCAATCTTTCAAAGTTCATGCTATGGCACAATTTGTGATGTTTGTATGGATATAAGACATAGCATACCCGTGGTGGCTCATTTACCGAGGTTAGACGCGCATTCCCTCACAACTTTCATCCCTTCACCATAAATGAACCACCTTCAAATCCCTCGGCGAAAATGTTGAGTCCTTGGTTGATAGGCCTTTATGCCAGCTCTTTTGCGCATGCAGTTCCTCTTTCCGACCATTTTGCTACCAAGGTCTCGCGCCTCATCATTTTTGGGGACAGCTTCAGCGATAATGGGAATGGCTCTTGGATAGCCAGCAATGGATCGTGGCCAGCGGACCCAGCTTACTACAGACATTCATTCTCGTATGTGATACTCTCATAATTGAGGATACCTGTACTAACTGGCGAAGCAATGGGCTGAAATGGAACGATCTAGTGGCCAAGGATCTTGGTCTTGAGCTGATTAATCTCGCAACTGGCGGAGCGACGACCAACAATAATTTCGTCGCTGGAGGCACAGGTTCCCAGTCGACTATTCCTGTTCCTTCGGCTGCAGACCAAGTTTTGTCGTTCTTATCATGGGATAAGCCTCGGCCAGAGGATGTCTTTGTTCATTGGATTGGTGCTAACGACATCCTATTCAACACGAGTATCACTGGAGGACAGGTTACGAGTCTGATTAACGAGAATATTGATCGATTATATCATGCTGGTATAGTATCCCGAAGCTAATGGCTTTTTTTAAGACAGGGTTACTGACCTGAATCCAGGCGCAACCAAAATCATCTTGGCCAACTACCTCAAAGCTACAACTTTCCCAGCAACGTACAACTCCTCTGACTACAACACCCCCAGCGTCGAGGTCTTCAGCAGTGATCTTACACAGGGCCTCAAGAACATCGCCGCCGCGTATTCTGCATATGCTCAGACAGCTGTGATAGACGTGGGTGGCTTGTTCGAGGATATAGCTTTGGATGCTGGAGCTTATGGCTTCGAGGAAAAGTATGTGAACCCGCCTACAGCGTGTCTCACGGGTGTTTATACGAGCGAGGGTGTGCCGAGGTACATGTGCAGTGATCCGGAGAAACATGTGTTTTTCGACTCATATCACCCTGGAAAGGAGGTGCATGCGCTGATTGCAGGATTGTTTGGACAAAAGATTCGCAGTTTCTTGGATTGAGTCGCTCTATCAGGTATTGATCGGGTGTCATAACTACCCAGACGCCCTGTAATTGGGTAGACCCCTTAGTCTCAGATACTCTATACCACTAGATTTAGAAGTAATACATCCAGGCTTTTATACTAAACCTCCTCTTTCCAGGAAGCCCAATAGTGAGACTTTGGTGTGTTCGTCCATTACCATATTCCTCGCATCAAATACTTTTGCAGCGGACACTGCCCTGGCTCCCATACTGGGAGACCTCTCCGACATGGTTCTAGAGCTCTCGCCAACTTTGGCGCATATACCTTTGAGTGTCTCCCTTATCTGAATAATGACAGAAGGTAGGTATTTAGGCGGTGACATACTCGCTCCTACACTCAATGCGCATTCAATTTTGTGTGAAATCCTTTCTAATATCGAAGTGAATTCACGTATCCCCACGCTGAGATTTGGATCCCATAATGTAGGGTGCTCAACGAGTAACCGACAGAACATGTTGATGGAATGATCCATATGGATCCAGTAGAAATAAGGTATTGATAGAATGGTTGAAGTTGACAGGAGAAGGAAGTGCTCAATGACAGCCTTGACGGCATTGAGGCATGATACGAGCAGATGCGAAGTACGAAGAGCATGGGGGGAAGGGTCAATACGGAATCGTTCGTCCATGCTGATCTTGTATAAGGATATCTGTAGCATATGAAAGGACATTGCTAATGGTGCTGTGGGTGGTCAGACCATTTTCAAAAAGCAGATAGCTAAGATGGTCTTACCTTGTAATCGGGGCTGTTGATGTAGAGTGGCCCCGAGCTCCTGGACTTGCCGTTCCGTATTTGAGGTCGCTGTGAGCAAAAAATGCGAAGTCTGTAGTTCGCCCGAACTGGAATCTTGATATATTGTTGCATCGACATTACTGGCAAGTTGCTGGATTCTTACCAGTTGGACGAGATAGGTATCCCACGGAGACTCCATCTCCGCTTCCAGAAAAGCGCAGTTCTCGTTAATGTAAGATTTTGATATCATGGCCACTATATCTCTGCCACACATCCTTATTCTGCATCAGAGTTAGCACTGACGGTTAGTGCGGCATTGGTATTGTTCTCACAAAGAATTCAACCAAAAGACCCCCAAGTGACATCTCCGCTCGTCACTAGTTCTTGTACCTCGAGGTATTCTGCTTTGGGTGGCATAATTCAAAATTCCAGACGAGGTTCTGGTGCTTGAAGGCTCTTTATCGAGTTTGAGCTCTGTGACTAATGACATGGCCGTATACATGAGATTGTTGAGTTGATCCCCAAGAATACAATGACTTTGATTCCTATAACAAATGTCAGCTTCTCACTAAGTCCTGGTACAGTGTCGAAAGTTTACCATGCCAAGTAAACAAGAACTCCCTGCAGGAGTTGAAGGTTCTTCTCTCCGTGCATCCATAATCTCCTCCCTAACTCCTCACGCCATCTCTGAGCGAGTTCTAGCTGTATCTCGATATCCTCTTGACATGCTACTACCATGATAGCCATGTAGAGCATGGGCCTTTCCTGAAAAAGCTTCTCTGGAGTCTCATCTGGTGCTACCCATATGAATGGAAACAACGGCATCATTTCTTGGCGATATGTTTCAAGCATTGTCTTGGCCAGTTGATAAGGTCCGGATGTAAGTGGGAACGTAAACAAGGCGTGGAGAGGCGACTGGGTATCTGGTGGGGATTGTGAACTCGAGCTGATGGTGGATGAAGCCTTTGTTGAGTTCGATACCACTGAAGCAGGCAGTACGGAGGATGTCGTTGTTGTTGATGATAGGTTCGCAGTTGAATCAAACTTGGACTTGAGTCCCATGAAGCCACTACTGCAGTTTAGTCAGTTGTCAACCAGACAGTTAACCATTCCCAAAAACTGACTCTTTCTTCGAGTGACCTGTTCGTCTATGACTTCCTCTGGGCTGTGACTGGCACTTCTTATTCAACCGTTCACATCTGCGAAATACTCATCGTCAGTGTTGTTGTTGTTCAGCATTCAATACGGTTGTCGTCTACCTTGTACACCGCTTCTGCCCTAGCACCATATCGCAGCGAACCTTTGCACTCGCACATACAGTGCATGCCTTGAGGCTTTTGATCTTGTTGTCCATGCCGAAGTCATTGATTGAATGAAGTGGAGTTGATGGAAAGACAGTGAACGAGGCTCAGTTGACGTTGGAATTAGCCTGGATCCTACGGCCGTTGATCTATGTGACGGTATCAAAACGGTTTAGTTTGATGGCTGTGCTGCGCCACGATCCAGCGTCTCGGGAAGCTTGGCCTGTAGCTTTTCAGCTTAACTATGGGAAGGTTTGTAACGGTTCACACATTTTGCAAGCTATCGGAACCCAAAAGTGGTATTATCATATGCGTGAGTTTGAACCATGTTGGTATTTTTCTAGGCATCTTGGTACTGGAAACCTGTTCCTCCCTACCGTAAGGAACCGTATTGATACCGTTTACCAGGGTATCGATGATTTTATTAGATCAGAGGATACGTAGTAGCTTTGGAGCTTGCACGCCAGGTTATCCATTATCAATCGAGTCTGCATAACGTGTGGTGACCGAAGTCATGGCTTGACTCTGGTTTCTATTTTGTAATGGCTATAGCCGGGTATTTGCAGCATCAATATCTGCCACGATCTTTCTTTCCTCTCATGCAATCTCAATGTCTCACTGGCTATCGATGACTCGACCAGATCGAATCATAGGGCTGACGTTTTGGGCATCACTTAAGGGCATTATTGTGGTGCCCAAGCGCGGTCTTAGCTAGGGAGACCTTGAATATGTGGCTACTGCGTTGTTTGATGCAATCTAAAACGAACATAAAAATGAAGCCTGAGATATTATTAGAAGCCACTCGATGAGCATTGTCGAGACTAACAGCGATCATTAATGCGTTTCGTGCAATTGTAAGAATTCGGGGTCGCCTTATACTAGTAAGCGCGAGGCGGCTATTTGAACAAGATGGGGCTCGAAGCAGTGACATTATTTTTACCAAAGCGCCGAAATGCTAATTTGCATCAATTTATTTAGCCAAAAACTAGTAAGAAAGGACCCTGAATATCTTATGCTCAGGGATTGATTGATTGATTGATGCTCGTGGGCGCTGATCTTGTGGCTTGCGGTTTGGTCTCCTGAAGGCGGCATCCATTCCAGCAACGAACATCACTACTAGGAACAACCAGCAGGGACGCCTTATTGATGCAATGATTCACGAAAACATCCTTAATGTTGTCATAACATTTTCTCTTCGTCCCATCAACTTTTAGTGAAGCTCGCCTAATTCCCCTTGAAATGGGGACTAGCCAATTGCAGGAAAAAGCCATGGCTTGTTTAATTTCGTCTGAAACATCCTTGCCAATTATTCCCCCATCTTCAATCTTGCACCTGGGCTCTTGCTCTCAAGGGAAGAGACCCGCTGCCCCGACTCGACTCGACTCGTCTCGACTCCTTAAACCTCTGCAGCCGCCGACTCTCGTTCTCTAAAACTGGGCTTTGACCAATCGTTCACTTCTCTCCCCCACCAACCGACCTATTCTCTATGTGAGAGAGAGGCGAACATGGCAGTCGACGACGCTACCTATACTCATCACCTTAACCGCCGCGGGTCGGTAGACCAGCTGTTTGAGCTGGTGGAGGGTCTTGATGAAACCCAGATTCACTCTTTACTTGAAGATTTCAATAATACCGTCACGAGCAATGTTCCCGTCTCCCATGGCATCGAGTTTTTCGAGCACCCGAGCTCTGTGGTAAGAGCAAAGACTACACCGACGACATCGACAACAACAGCAGCGCCTGCTAGAACACCATCGATCCGAAAGAACTTCAAGCTGCCTCGATTGTTTACGCGCACGCCGAGCAAGAGATCTGCTTCGGCACCGATATCGCGTCCCAAGACGGGTTTACCGCCGGCTACAAAACACTACCGACGAATCAGCCGACCTGTACTGCCGACACTGTCGAATGGTCCAGACTTGGATGCTTTACTGTCAGCGTATCTTTCGCCTGCACCACCTTCATCCTCGCCCAAGACTATTTCCCCATCGAGATCGATATCCAGCAGCTCTACTCTAAGCCTCGAGGCGGAAGACTCGGGCATTGATTCGCTCGCACCCCTGGTCTTTGGCAGGCCACAAAGGGAAGAGAGCCCGATGGGCGATATCATGGAAGTGTTGTCTTTCTAAACAGCAAATAATTATACCATGACGACAAGAATTACTACAAACAAACAAACAAACACCCGCCAGTACGGCACCACATGGACTTTTCTTTTTTGTCCCCCCCACAAACAGCTGCAGCCACCACACTATACTACTACCACACTACGCTAGGCTATCTGCACTGTCCCGTTAGCTTTGCTTTTAGCCATAGGCTCGGCGTTTTTTTTCTTGTGTCCATTCTATACGATCATTGGAGGCGTTTTTCTTAATGCTACCGACTGTACTTTGCTAGTCAGGTACTAGACTGTACTGTCACACTCACTGAGGATGATAACTACTTATGGGGGAGAGGTCCACTTCTTTGTTTTTATTGTTGTCCTGTTTGTAGATGAAGACATACAATTCATTGCAATCAAACTAGTCTACCTACTACTTACTTATTTACTATACCCATTGTTTCTTTTCTTTGCAGACTCTGCTTGGGCTTGTCGATTGTCTTGACTCGTTATTATTACCGCTGTTATTAATCTGCGCATCATCATTTCGTCGGCTTGCTAGCACTGGAGTCAGTGGGGCAACCAGATCCGTCAAGGAAAGAGAGTAAACAATGTCGTCTTGTTTCCACTGGTTGCGGCTTGTGTTCATTCTGTCGTATTGGACTCAAATTGCTCTTTGACATACATGGTCTCGTGCTTTCGCCATCAGCTATTATTTCCTCAACTTTTTACTCTTTCCTTAGCGTCCTACCTATGGAGTATGGACACTGGCAAAGCACCCGCAGTACCCTTGGGTCCATGTGCTTCTGTTCTTCTCTACCATGGATCTAAGAGAATGGGTGCTCAATTGCGAATCTGACAATCTTCTGATTCTCTCCCAATTAACAACACTGAATCTCAATTGAATAGACCCGGTCTTGTGGCCTAGTTGGTTATGGCATCTCGTTTACACCGAGAAGGTCCCCGGTTCGAGCCCGGGCGGGATCAATCCTTTTCTTTTTGATGGCTCCAAGGATATCAACATACTGTTTTTTTATGTGTCTTACCTTGATCTATCTCCAGAAGATATGCTAACAAGGTTCAAACTCCTCAACATTACTGAATTGAAAGACATGGAGGACCCACTTATGTCTGTTGCCTGCCTAATCTTACATACATGGCATTGGATGTTGGAGCCTCAGCTTCAAACATTCACACTTTCTTTGCTCTATAGAACTTCACTTTTTCTACGACGATATGACAATGTTTAGCTACCCCTCGATCGGCTCCCCAAGCCACCCGGCTGAAGTGGCTTTTGACTATAATCTCGAGTTAACAAATCATATTAATGACCTCGCCAGTTCTCAACATGGGGATGAGGAGATCAAAGAAGTCATAGCCCGACTATGTCACAACATGGTGCAGTTCAGCGATTACTGCAGGGAGCTCACCTACAGCGAAATCACCAAAATTAATGCTTGGTCGACCTTTTTGTATCCGATCGAGGCTTTAATGAAGCTCTCGCATCCACACATCAACTTTATAACTGCCCGGATGGTCCTTTATCTTGGAGGTCAAATTCCGCAAGGGCTCGATGAAAAGACGTATTCCTCTGTCAACGAAGAACTGGGTACTGAGGCCCTTTGCAGATTTTGTATCTAGTTGGATGATGCACTCCTCGAACCTTTGCAGAACATGTGGAAAGCTAGCAAGAACTCTGAAGATTTCAAGTGGGTCTTTGTCGACAATAGAATTCATCTCGAACCTGGCGATCTAGTCATGGATGACAATGATCTGAAGATCGCACAAGCTCTATCACCCTCCGAGAGGGCTCGGCTATCCAAAGAGGATGGTAAAAAATTTTACTATGTGACAACATCCGACGTCAAAGCCAAACCTACACTCTTCGACGATTTCATACCACGATGGGATTGTGGTCAAGAAGACATGGATGGCTTTATCTGGACTTCTGAGGGTTCTGATGGACCGATCCGATCAGAAATCCCTTATACCATCAGGGGAGAGGATGGTGATGTGTTTGATAAAGCATTCCTCTGTTTCGTCGATCCAGGCAATTCTGTCTTGATGCACGGCAAATTGCTGAGGGAAAGCTAGGCAAACAAGTACGTATCCTACTCGACAGGATTCTCACACACCACAATGTGCCGCGTGAGATACAGTGTAACATCCTCAAATACTTACACCGCGAGCCATTTCCATACATTCAGAAGCTTGACCTTGCAGCAGCCTATGCTCCATTTCCCAAAACGAGAGGACGTTGCGAAGACTGTGAGGGGTCACCAAGGCGGTCACCGTTGAGACGCACGTGTCCAAACGATAGCATCTATATCTGGAATCTCCACTCCGCTGTCTTCACGTGTTTCATATTGACGAATTCTTGGGCTGGGGGTTGTGCGCTGACGGCGCCGAGTGTATGGGTCATCACGACGGTCACAATCGAGAATGGATCGTTGGACGAGGCCCCGAATTGACCTTGTTCATAGAGAAGGAGGCATCAAAAGTAAACGATGAGTTCATATCTCTTGACCAGGCTGGACTGGGCCCCGCTCAGAAGATCCGTCTCGACACGGAGGAAGAAGACATGGCTCGACAGGAGCGACTTGTTTTGTGTGAGGGAATCTACCGAGACTCCGTCGATGACTGGCAGATGATTGGAGGTCTGGGTGGTCTGATAGATTGCATGCTCCATGGCAGAGTGCTGATCGGTGCTTGGGCACGAGGGAGGCATAATGGTGAGCAGGGAATCGCTGAGAAGCCCGCCCAATGGGCACTTGCTCGCGATCTTGGAGACCAGCGCCGCGCTGAAAAGGCAGTTAAGGATCTACATGCCTGGCCTGGGCGCTGTCAATGGTGTTGATTGACCATGTCTCATGGGACATACCGCAAAGGCTTTACTAATTACAATCATAGTATCCAGTCTTTAGCATGAATCTATGAGGGCATTTCTATACTCCTCTTTCTTGACTACCGAAGTTCATGTCGACAACGGACTGAGAAAAGGATAGTCTCTGTACATGAGAGCATCCTTTTGATCTTAGTGGCCAATCTAACCATAATACCTGTGCCCCTTTCGATCGTTGTGATTTTGTCACATATCTGGTCTTAGTATACAATAGCGGTTGCTAAGTACATCAAGATGTCTCTTGAAGATTATTCCCACTATCGATACAGAGTACTACCTACGTAGTGCGGGGTTGACTTTGAGATGCGGAGACTGGCCAAGGAGCCTATAATCAACTCCATCTTGTAGCTCATTTAGCCGAGACACGAGCTGTTTCTCATCACTTTATTTTGAGCTTTCAGTCCGTGGTCTCTCTTTTCTTTCAGCATATACAGATTCTAGTCATTCCTCCTAAAATAAACCACCATGTCAGAGTCAAAGCCAACCCTACGATGGGGCATCATCGGCACTGGCCTGATCTCATCCTGGTTCGTCGCAGATCTCACCATCGACCGCAAAAACGCTCAAGCAACGCAAGTAATCCAAGCCATTGGATCGTCTTCTGTTGAAAAGGGTACAAAGTTCGTCGAGACACATCTTCCAAGCGTATCCCAAGCTCCAACTGTCTACGGGAGTTACCAAGAGGCCTACCAAGACCCCAACGTTGATGTTATCTATATCGGAACACCTCATGGCTTCCATAAGAAGAACTGCCTCGATGCCATTGCGCACGGAAAGCACGTTTTGTGTGAGAAAGCTTTCACTTTGAATGCGAAAGAAGCGAGGGAGGTATTTGAAGCTGCTAAAGAAAAGGGAGTTTTCATTATGGAAGCTATGTGGACACGTTTCTTCCCGCTAGTCAAGACTCTTCAAAAGCTCGTTCATGAAGATAAGGCTATCGGGGACGTGGTCCGCTTGTTCGCCGACTTTGCCATGGATCAACGTATTGAATCCCTGGCTCCTGATCACCGCCTGCGGGATCTCTCCCTGGGCGCCGGATCCTTACTCGATATCGGTATCTACAGCTTGACATGGGGTCTTGTAGGTCTTGATTCAGGTGTAGGCGAGAAAGCCACTACACCAAAGATCTGCGCCACGCAAACTCTTGTCCAAGGCGTTGATATCAGTACATCGATCATTCTTCTCTACCCCGATGGAAAGCAAGGTATCGTGACATCAAACTCAAAGGTCAAGACACCATCTGTCTTTTGTCGTATTGAAGGAACTGGGGGGTATATTATGGTAGAGGGTCCTGCTGCTGCACCCGAAAGCTTCACTGTGTACCAGGATGGAGATGCAGAAGGAAAGAAATATGACTTCGAGAAACCGGGGAGAGGATTTTACTGGGAAGCTGATGCAGTGGCACTTGATATTGCTGCCGGAAAGGTTGAGAGCGATGTTATGCCTTGGGCGGAGACTGTTCGTGTGATGGAAATTATGGATGAGGTCAGAAGACAGGGAGGTACCAAGTTTCCCCAGGACTAGGGGACTTAGGTCAGTGTATTGCGCATAGCTGTTGCAGCGTACTGTCAATTGGCTAGCATAGGCGTATATCAGGAAGGGTCCAGCGTCGGGATGCCATTCCGCTGGCATACATCCAACAATTAAGGTGTGGACACTAACCCTACAGCAGCTTTCCACTTCCACAACTATTAGCTCTGACGTCTTTTAAATGGTTGATACGAATGCATCGCCATCTTTGTGATAGGTCTCTGCGTAACGCCACGTAGTAGACTGCTCAGACAAGAGGCGGGGTTTGGTCACTTTTGGTATAGACTCCTGCGAGATAGGAACATCGATATCGGACAAGCCTCCCGACTTTGACTACGCGTGGGGTGCAGGAACATGTGAGATAATCTTTGTGTAATGGGTGGAGGGCTACGCCGATCGTAGTGATATGGGCTATGATGATAAATATCAGGTTGCCTTTGAGGAAACAGTCCACTGGTCATCAGCTCTAGTATTCATCCAAGATTCAACATGTTATCTAACGCAGTTATGAATCGCCCAAGATGCGTCTTGTTGTTATCGGCTCGTTGCATTCAACCTCAACAAAGGAGAATCGCTGGTGCAGCATTTCGACCACAGATGAAGTCAGCAGCAGAAGCACTAGTAAAGGAATCTTCACCTTTATCACCTTTACACAAAATGCCCATAGGAGTCCTTCTACGATCAGTGGCCCTTACAACAGTAATGTCAAACCGCTGGCTTCTCCGACCTTCACTCGCATTCATCTCCCTGCTAACGCAAACCAACTCGGCATTCTTGAATCCTGATAAGAACCCAGTTCTAGGTCGTCTTCTCCAATGGACTATTTACAATCATTTCTGTGCTGGCAATAGCATTCCAGAGGTATCAAGCACAGTCAAGTACATTAAGAATCTGGGATTCCATGGCATTATCCTTGGGTATTCGAAGGATGTCGTCTTGGATCCTAATGTGAAGCTCCCGCAGACTGGAGTCGAGGATTATCCTGTCGAGTGTTATAATATGATTGATGAGTGGAAGAGGGGAAACATTGAGACTCTGAACATGATTGAAGCAGGGGACTTGCTGGCAGTGAAGTCGGTAAACCGCTCTCTTGAGAGAAGACCCTGAACTGATGTTTCTTAGAGTGACAGGCGCTGGTCCAATCGCAGTTGACGCATTACAAGCCGGCCGACCGATGAATAGTTATCTCCACAAGGCTTTAAGCGATATCTGTATCGAAACTAGAAAACGAGGATGCCAGTTGTGGATAGATGCAGAGCAACAAGTGATGCAGCCTACTCTAGACGACTGGACCATTGTTTTGATGAGGCAGCATAACCGAGATGGGAATGCACTCGTCTACAACACTATCCAGGCCTACTTGAAAGGAGCACGGCGGAATGCCCAAAGACATATCCAACTAGCAGCTGAGGAGGGCTGGACCGTTGGTATAAAACTAGTTCGCGGTGCATACATCGAGAATGAAATCCGATCCTTGATCCACGATACGAAGGAAGATACAGATCAATCATACGACGATATTGCAGATATGATCATATCTCAACAAATTCCCCATGAGTTTGAAACTCTCAAGTTCCCCAACACATCATTAGTTTTGGCCACACACAATGCCGAAAGCGCCCATAAAGCTCTTGCAACTCACAAAGCACGTCTCGACGCTGGTCTCCCTACAGCACCGATGAAGTGTGCTCAGATCATGGGCATGGCAGACGAGTTGAGTGGCAAGCTGTTGCAGGACTATGAGAAAGCGGTGAAGGAAAAAAGAGCTACTGCTGAGACTCCCAAGATCTACAAGTGCTTGCCTTGGGGCTCGGTGCAGGAGTGCATTAACTATCTTTATCGACGAGCGGTAGAGAACCGTGGCGCTGTGGAGAGGACGAAACATATGGCTGTTGCTATGAGGCAGGAACTTTGGCGGAGGGTTGTTGGTTAGTATGATTTCCTAGATATGCGTAATTCATCTGGGTGATAAGTTTCAGGTTTATAAATTCCAGAAAATGGGGTTTCTTTCGTCCTAAGACGTTCTAAATTTTCGGTGTCCATCTATGTGATTGTTGATCGGAATTTTCACTCTCCAAGTCGGTCAATAAGTCACTCCTCGGCTGCTCATCTACCCATCGGGTACGAGGAAGTTCAAAAGTAGATGTTATCCGCCCATAAGACATCCCACCAAGCTGTGCAACTGGTCTCAACTTGTCAAGTTCGATATGACTAAAATCCTCATTTGCTGCATCCTCCTGGACCCAAAGCCTCGTGGCCTCGACCAAAAATATGGCAGATCCACTCATGCCCGGTCTATGTCCTTGAAATTCTTTTATATCCACGACTTTACCTTCGATTGAAAGTACCGACTCTTTAACTCGTGAGGGTTTGACTGTAGTCGTAGGGGCTTCAGTCAAACCCGTAATATCCCATTCTGAAATTCCATAAGGCGCATCAATAGATGAAGCGTTGACGGCTTCGATCATGGTTTCAGAAACGGTATTAACGACACATTCTTTTGTGTCTTTCATGTTCTGACTTGTATCCTTGATATGACCTTGGCGAGACGAAAAACTGACGATGAACATTGGAGGGTCATGATCAACCATTTGAAAATAGCTAAACGGCGCGAGGTTCTTGGTTCTTCCGTCTTTGGAAACAGTGCTGATGAACCCAATTGGTCGAGGAGCAATGCCAGAAATCAAAAGACGATAGTTTTGGCTGACGGATCTGTCAGGGGAGTAGGGGTCGATTTCTTTGTGAATTTTGTTGACGGCGGGTGTCTCATCGGTGCGGACACCATCTCCGTATGACCAAGATGGATCAGGGGACTTGGTTACTTCGATCGGTTTGTTGGAGTCATCGAAATCTGGACGATTGGCTATTATATCTGCGAAGTTGGTGACGGGCTGAACTGCTGAGAATGCAGGTTTAGAGACCGCAGCCGCCGCAACTGACGAGTTCAGTCTGTTTGCTGAAGGTGACATGTTTTTAGTCCACTGCCTATAGGTATACAGTGGCAGTGGCAGTGGTAGTCTACATAATTGTTAGGCTTGCTATCCAATGTTTACAACATCAGTTTGCTTGATTCAACAAACACTTGCCTGGATCTTCGGGGATTCCGTAGTATGGAAAAGGCTCTCATCGTTATAGTACCAGACAAAAGCAAGCCTTTCTGTTCTAGAAGGGTTCTTTCTGTGGCCTTTGGCGCAGACCAAGTTCAGTATCTCAACAGAGGACGTCGGATCGTTACACCGACATTATAAGAATGCCAACTACAGGGTACTGAGATAAGGTTCAACTAGTAGTAGTCGGGATGTCGTTCCGGTCTATCTCTCCGCCTCCGATAACGCTTGATAAGCTGATCGAGACTTACTTAAATAGGAAAGGGCATGTCCGGAATGTCTTTCCTCAAGTCGGAACGACACCCCGACCTTTGGTTTTGCTCCTCCCATGCCTATACCATATCAACAATTCCTCACTGTTTTCTGTTAAAATAATGCCCAATAACCAACAGAATCACTTTCGAGTCATCAAGAAATGTGCAAAAGCGTATGCTACCAAAATCCGATCTTCGGAGCGTAAGCTAATCATCGTCATCAAGCTGTAAACGATGTCGGTCTATGAAGGTCAAATGTTCTGGTGCACAACCTTGTGCAAGGTGTGGAAGGAAGAATGAAAGATGCATATATGAAACGGGAGAGAAGAAGGTTACAGTCACTGAGAGGTAAGATTGGATCACTTCCTTAGGTTCTGCTCGTTGCTTATTGGTTGCAATAGTTACCTCCGGGCGTTGGAGAGACGACAGGATGGAATTTCGTCTCCAGGAACGCTTCGAAACGGAATAAGGTCCCGACCGAGACATTCTTCCGTTTCCGATTATGGTATGACGACGGTGCTTCCCCAAGAAACATCCGTGGCAGAAGCTGATGGGGGTAAGTGATCATTGCTTAGCTTGGTGTATCTACTGACACTTTATAAGATCTTGTTCTCGGAACACCAGAAGAGAATGTTGAGGATGGTGAACAAAACGAAACGAGGTCTCTTTCAACAAACGACGTGCTTGAACCTGCTTTTCGCCAAAATCCACTCGTTGACAATGACTATGTCTTTGGTCAAGCCCTAGGAAGATATTGTAAGCCTCCCAACCTCAATATTCATCTGCATATACTTACACTGTATCATAGGGTATATGGGCCCTGCATCGTCATGGGCATTCTGCAGAAGAGTCCTGGCCTTGGTCGGAAAGCATCTCCCAGAAGCAAACAACGATCCTCCACCATGGCATCTCGACGGAGTCGCATTCCGCCTCCAATGGAGACCTCTCATGCCCGATGAACATCCCGATATCTCAAATCTACCTCCATCGGACTATGCATTCTTTCTCATACAGACTGCAAGATTCTACCTCGGCCCTCTGGCAAGCCTCATCGACGAGACTGAGTTCCTCCAACACTTTAAAGAGCTTTATCAGGATGCTTCAACCAAGGCGACGTCGTGCAAGCTGTGGTATGCGCAGTATTTGCTCATGATAGCGTTTGGGAAGGCGTTCCTGGGTGGGAAAAGTGCTGATGGAAGTCCGCCGGGGTATCAGTATGCTGCTAGGGCTATGCCTCTTATGCCTGAGTTGGCTGGGATCGCTTTGGATCCTATCCTTTCAGCACAGGCACTTACTCTTGCGGCCATTTACTTTCAGTCGATTGATATGAGAGTGGCAGCATACCAGCATGTGAGTAAAAGTGCATTCATTTCACTTTCGGTTGATACTGACCGACAATCACAGATAGGACAAGCTCTTCGTATCTGCGTGCTATCTGGCTTCCATAGACACATGCCAGAAGAAGTCGTCGGAGCACAGCATTCCAAGCGATGCCACATAATATTTTGGGTAGTCTACATGCTGGACCAGGAGTTTGCTGCCCTTATTGGCGCCACGAGTGCTATAAGGGATGAAGATATCACGAATAAACTGCCTTCCCAAGCCGACAATTCTTTGACATCGTTGAGTCTTACTCTTCATGTTCAGCTGGCGCGTCTCATAGCACGGCTCCTAGGAAGTAAGTTCAAAAAAGACTAATCCTGGCAGTCAGTGATGATTATGGCTAACAAAATGATAGCGGTGTATGGAGTTGGCAAAGACTATGATGGTACTCTTTTCAGCAACACTCAGTCTATCTTGAGAAACCTGGCTGAGCTGAACCGTGATCTCAATAATATTATCAATAAACACTTTCGCGATTCAATCAGCAAAGCTTCGAGAATTGCCACGAGGCTCCTCCTCCAATATCATCACGTAAGCTGCCTGGATATCGGGGATTGCCAGCATTGACTTACTATTTATTAGTGTGTTGTCCTCACGACGAGACCCCAAATCATGTGTGCTCTACACATGCACATCGAACAGTCCAAGACACAAATGACACACGGTTTATCGTTATCTCCTCCAGTGGCATCACTGATACAATCTTGTGTTAGTTCTGCACAGGCAATCCTAAAGACTCTCCGTGCTCTCGCAGACGAAGATCTCATCGGTAAGCCCAGTATTTGATATCAGATCACGAAATTTTACTCACGATAACTTTAGAAGCATTCCTGCCCTTCCAAATCGAGTATGCTTCCTCATCAGCCTTTCTCTTGCATCTCATCCCTATTATCTGCCCTTCTCTCCTCTCTGACAGTTTATGGCGAGACGATGCCCGCTTCGTTTTTGATACCCTCATCGCCAAGGGAAGTTTGATTGCTCCTTTGAGGAAAGTGGAACTGGAGCAATTAGAGCAGAAGCTTTCGGCTTTGACACCGGCGAGCAACATCGCCAGTCCAGAAGTTCTTGGGCAGACTCATGAGAATGACGATACACAAGAACATGAGAATGAAGACCAAGACGGGAATGAAAGCCAAGACCTTCAAGAACACCTCGCTGATGAAACTGGCTGGGATTTATTCGCCGCTAATGCCATGGCTGGACTAACTCCAGGCGAGTTGCTAGATCTAGCAGAACAGTTGGACGTGGACAACTTTTTATATCAACCTGAGATGTAGTAACCCCCCAATGTTCTATAGAAGTAATAAATATAAGACAAGGAGGGAAACAACCACGAAATACTATCCTAATTAGTCTTGAAAGTCATGTCATCCAATTTCCAAGCGAGGGGCCTCGAACGATATACCCCGGTCAATGCTAAGCCCTGTTGGGCTGAACCATCAGAACCACGACGTGTGATAGGATAAAGACACTACAAAAGATCCAGCTCCAGGCTGACACCCAAGACTTTTTGAAAATCCGCTATTTTCAGCTAAAGAGATATTTCATTGTCATCTTTTAATTCTCTCATCATCTAAAATCCAAATCTTGATTTGTGTTTCGGTCGAGTCAAGATGTCTGAAAAGGAACCCGTGGCCAAGAAAAGCCACGCTCGGCTGAGCTCTCTATTCAGACGCAAGACAGTCGTTGAAGACAGTTATGAACCTGCTCGACCGGTCCAGGCACCAGTCTCACAGTATCCAACGTATATCGCCGAGTATCAGATGAGATCACAGCCCCATTCGCCAGTATCGCCTCCTAGACACTCGCAGAGTCTCAATGTTGGAAAGGGCAACTATCGTCCCTATCCAGTGCCTACTCCAGCTCCTTTTCCAATCCCAGGGTCATTTGTCTCCAAGATTGAGGAACGACAGGCTATAGCCAGGACCAACTCACAGAAACCTGCCATGGTTCCGTCTCTGTCCTCTCCAGTGTCAGATCCAGAAGAGGCAACTATGTCTTCCCCTTTTACTGGGACAGAAGTGTCGGGTTTCCCACCTGGAAGCTCGCCTACTGACAACGTCACTCCTACCAGCCCAACTATATCCAGACCGAGTGCAGCATCTACTCTCGACTACTCGAGCCAGCAAACATATGAATACACGCCTCTTGAAGCTGGCTTTATCAGACTCGTCAGAATCGCACCTGGTCATAGAACAATGATAGAATGCGAGATCATCCAGACTCTTATCACCAACGCACCCCAATACGTTGCTATATCTTACACATGGGGCGATGTGGGCGATAAGAGGAAGATCGACATCGAAGGATCTCGCGTCCCCATTGCCGTCAGTCTCTACGGAGCTTTAGAAGCACTTCGACAAAAACAATCGTCTGTATTGGTCTGGGCAGATGCTTTATGTATTGATCAAAAGAACATGGATGAGCGGAGCCAGCACGTGCAACTCATGCCGCAGATCTACTCCAATGCTGCATTTGTCGCAATATGGCTTGGTCCAGAAGAGAACGACAGCAAGAAAGCGGTAGAGCTTCTGTCTAGACTTGCACCGCCGACTTCCCAGTTCGTCCCAGATGGAGATGTCTCTCGAATACTGGCAGATGGGGCTGCAAATGGGGATCTCTTGGCCGCCGTGTCGCTGTTCGGGAGAGATTACTGGAGAAGGCTGTGGGTTATACAGGAAGTCTTCCACGCAAAACGTATCGCTGTTCACTGCGGAGGAACGTTCCTCCCTTGGCAATCATACAAGACTGCCTCAACATGGTTTCGTCGACATCATGCGGAACTCACTTTCAGGGAAAAAGGTCCCGATCAAAGAAGGCCGGACAAGTTCACTTGTGTGCAGACTCTGATCCATCAGGGACCAGCTAGTCTTCCGACTATAAAGCCCCAGGTTCTGAATGGACAAAATGCCCTTCTTGAAGTCCTGAGGGTTAGTCGATCTCAAGTGTCGTCTGATCCGAGAGATAAGCTTTACGGTATCCTTGGTGTTTTACCCGCGCATATTCGCCACGGGTTCCGTGTTGACTATAATCTTTCTGTCAAGGATGTTTATACCGAAATTGTGGAATTTCTTATCCAAACTACAGAGAGTTTGGACGTTATCTGCGAGTCTGTACACTTCCCCGCCAGCTCAGGATCCGCCAGTTTACCTTCCTTCGTTCCAGACTGGTCCCATATACCACTGACACCAGCCATGGGTCACCAGTACGGCTTTCGAGCATCGGGCTCTACAAAGGCGATTAGCAGATTTCATGATGAGCGCCTGAACAAGCTTGAGATATCTGGTGTCGAAATCGATATCGTTCAGACCAAGGGAATGGTTGTGGGAACGCTGTGTAACCTGGGAGACTTTCTGATGGCGTTCCTACACTGGAGGGCTTTACTTCTCGCAGCCGTCGAAGGACGAACCCCTTTTCAAATACAGTTGGCAGAAGAGGCTCTCACAGCGACTATGTGTCTTGGTCAAATCACTACTGGCTACGATAGAAAGCGTTGGCTGCAAGTATCTTATCACGTCATAGCGAATCTCTTCCGCGAGCGGCTCCTACATATTCCTCTCGACGAGACGTTGCAATCTCATCTCGACATCGCTACAAACATCCAGCCTGAAATGCGAAGACAGTTTCTCCAGACGAACTTTGGTGATCGTATGATAGGAAGGACTTTCTGTCTTACGCAGAACCGCAGACTTGGTGTTGGGTCAGGGGCGATGCTTCCTGGGGATGTCGTGGTTGTGCCGCTGGGTTGCTCGACGCCTGTGCTGCTTAGACCGGAGGGGACACAGGGCGAGTATAGATATGTGGGAGATATCTATATTGAGAATTATATGTTTGGTAAGGCGGTGGATCAGTGGCAAGCTGGGGAGAGGGAGTTGAAAAAGTATGTTCTTCATTAGTGGGAGAGAAGCATAAACATGTTTGTTTAATCTAATACTATGCCTTTTGACGACGTCTAACTGTGCAGGGGATATCTCTATGGTACATGAACCAATTGTTTTCGTACTTCCACGTATGGTTAGAGTCGGTGATCTGAACCTGCGACGACAGTCAGTGGTCAGTCTTGACAACAGAAAGAAGAAGTGACTTACATCAAAGTTCACATATAGCGTAGCAAACATCTTGTACATCTCGAGCTTGGACATGTACTTGCCCATACAAACCCTCGAGCCATGACCAAACATCATCTCAGTACACTCATGCATACGCCTCACTCGAGAAGCATGGCTCTCCTCCGTCTCTTCCTTATTTCGCAGCCATCTCTCAGGGCGGAACACATCGACATCGTCACCGAAAACGCCCACATCGCGCGTAACAACACAGGGGTTGATGCCAATTTTTGTACCAGCGGGAATAAATTGACCATCTGGAAGCTGAAGTCCTTCCTTGGGAACTTCACGCTCGAGGATCAAACCAACAGCAGGAGAAATTCGCATGGATTCGCGCATGACGGCGTCAAAGTATGGCAGTTGGATGATCTCCTTCCACTGAGGAACAGGTAGAGTCAGATTTGCAGATCGAAGCTCAGCGACCATCTTTTCACACACGGAGGGGTTCTTGAGGAGATAGTAAGCAGGAGCGCGCATGGCACCAGCTGTTGAATCACCACCTGCGAGAACGTTGAGCATGAGCCAGTTGATAACCTGTTGATCATCCACATAGTCCACCGTTTCCTTGAGACTGTTGTATTTGTCGATAAACAGGTCCACAGGCTTACGTTTGGCAGCCCCTGAAGTGAGTTGTTGCTGATATTCTGTGAGGATCTTTACAGTATACATGACTCCATTGACAAGAGGACGAGGACCGATTCGGCAAATGGGGTTCTTGTCAAGCCATTCATCAAGCCAGGGTATTTGGCTCACGGGGGCAAAGTACTTGAGGCCAGCAGTGCTTTCAGCAATGATATCCTCTACATCACCACCCTTGTCCATGAATCCATAAGTACGACCGAAACTGATATTAGCAGCTGCATCCCAGGCATAGTAAGCAACCCATTCATCCATCTTGCAGACAGATCCGGTGCTCGCGAAGCGATTGTCCAGATGTGTGATGAGTTCGCAAAGAGTTTCGTCCATCAGAGGCTCAGCCTCCAGCATTTTGGGAAGAGTCCAGAATCCTCTGATGGGTTTTGTATACTTGAGGTGGAAATCCTCATCTTGAGTGTTGAAGACGTTCTGAATACGTTGTCCGTTGACTAGAACATCATTTGGACGATACATGTTGCTCTGGTAACTGTTAGTACTACTCATTTACCGCTAAAAGCTGACTATAATTGAGACTATTAGCCTTGACTTGACTGCTTGCTTACCTTTCTCCAGGGGTTTCTGGTAGTGTAAATGACCTTGATCAGGTCGGGATCACTAATACTCACAGTATTAGGCCCGACACGGACAGCAGTGCCCCATTTTCGATGCCACGCTCTGATGTGGCTGTCAACATGACCCCTGGTGGTGAGATACGCTCTATAAACGTCCGTATACTTTGAAAGGGCCGGACCTGGGATATGTCTGAGAGGTGAAAGAAAGAAGTCGTATAATATGCGGGCCACGACCAACCCAACGCTTGCGTATAAAATGTCGCTCAAAGAGAGGGTGAGAACCACCATGTTGATCTGCAGTATACCCTTTTCTGAACAGCACCCCTGGATGCCTCAGAACTGGAAAGATTCAAAGAAAAGTGAGGAGATATCATAATTTGAAAAAGAGGAGAAACGACGCAGACTATATTGCTTTTTCCGGGAGCACCACGGGTCATTTACTGGATAAAGAACGAATATCCCTGTTCCTGATCTGCATAAACAGTTAGATGAGAATTTAATGAAAATGATTTGTTTGCTGTTCAAAGAGACCTAACAGTCCAACACTCTGTGCCGCTTTCCCACATGTAACCCTACCAATTCCCACCAAGAGCCAGGGTATGTTTATGCTAGTGGTTATGATAGGTCTGGAAATAAGCATGAGAAACCGGATCGAGGAAGGGCCAGAAAAGCAATCAGGTACGAACAATGCCTACTTTTTAACCCCCCACACTTGATAGTTAGAAAGAATGCGCCTCTCCTTGAAAACGTGGCTGCAGTAGTTCTATATACTCTGCCACTATCCAATTCTGACAAGGATCGTGTAATGATTCGGGATCGTTGAAAGAGAAAAGAGGAGACTTGCACCGGAGATGACGGGAAGAGTCCTTGAGTATGGGTATCCTGGAAAAAAGGCTGAAGGGGCAAAGAGCTTACGGGAGATTCGCAAATTGAAACGAGCTGAACAGTAGACGATTGTGAGAAATGATCGTCACCTGTAGATCGAACTGTTGGTTCTTTCATTGCTTGTTGAGTCTGGGTTTATTACTGTATTCTTGATCGGTGCACCACGCAATGTAGCAAGAACCATTTGCGGGGAAGCCTGCACTCTAAAGTCCTCGAGTCTGAGATGAGAGACAGTTGACTCAACTAGAAGCCGTTGATCTTCATAACTAATCGAAAGGATTCTTCAACACTAACACTAAAGGCGTTCTGGATATTTCCAGAGTCTAACTTCCGTAACTGCACAAATCCTTCGCGTATAATTCCTCATAGATGATCTTTCAACTACACAAGTCTTCAGCTCAGGCTGGCAAAACTCGTGGTAAGACACTGGAAGAGAGTAACATTACAGAAAGTGGATACAGTCTTTATGCGGGCATAGTATGATCTATCAGATTCGTGAGGCCCTCGTAAACAATGTGGCCAATGAGATTGAAATGATGGTCAAGCCTTTGTCAGAAAGTAGCGTCTAATCTTGTTTGTAACGGAGAATTCACTTGCTGCCAGGAGACATCACAGTTGATGATGGATATGTAGATTTGTTTGTCAACTTGCTTCTTGTTCCTCATGCCGGAAGCATCGGTCTTCCAATAATTAGCGTCTTTCAGGATCTAATATTCTCACAGGAGCTTGGCCTCTGTCCCATCGAGTCAATGTATGGGAACTGCAGCCACTCATCTCCACTGTTGTCTCACATCTCACATCTCACATCTCACTTCGAGACTCACTCTCATTGAACCAATGACACTAAGGTATTGGTCACGGTACTCGGCACTTTAACTTGCCGCTGAAATGTAGTATCCCTTTCTTTGCTTGGTAGCCAGGTCCCTTCGTGTCGTATCCAATCCAATCCTTCTCCACAAAGTGAACACACTTTGTAACGTAATGGCCCATTCAACCACTGTAATTACAAATGATGGATGTAAGATGAAGCTACATAAAGACGCAACTTTCTTTTTGCTTTGTCTTAGCTTGAACTATTGTGTGTTTGCCTGCCCCATGCTTGACTCTGTATACTCGAGTACGAATGACGGACGATCGCGCATCGATCGCCAATTAACATATTAATCCCTTGGATGCAAGTTCTTGAGGCAAACATAAATGTCGCTTATTTCTCCGTATATGAGCTTATTCTGGTATTGCAATGGCACCACCAGCTGCTGCTGGACCACCATCCTCTCCTGAATATCTTGCAGAGACTCGAGGGCCTGCCATCCGTACTATCACTTGGCTTTCCGTTTTTCTTCCGTTCCTTCTCGTTTCTCTTCGAGTCTATACGCGAGTCTTTGTACGCAAAGTGTTTGGTCTGGATGACTGGGTCATTGTCTTTTCTCTGGTAAGTCGCCTGTCGTCTTCACATCCTGCACAAACTAGATAACATTCGGCAAAAGATTCTCCTCATCGCATACGGAGCGATCATCGAAGTAGCCGTGCAAAAAGGTCTCGGTCGACATCTTGAATGGCTTCTCACCGCCGCTCCTGAAAATGCCGTCCCACTCGCTCTCCTTGGCCAAATTTCTCAGCCTTTCGTCGTCATGTCATGCGCTCTTGGCAAGACATCTTTCTCGATTAGTCTCATGCGTCTGGCGGTAAAACCCTTCATACATAGGTTCTTATGGTTCATCGTCATTTCTATGCTCACGCTGCATGTCCTAATCTCCATTATTGTCTTTGTAAGGTGCAAAGACCCAAGAACAACTTGGAACCCAGCCATTGTCAGTGAGTGCTGGGCTCCTGAGGTTTACTTGGGAGTAATGTATTTTATCGGTGGTGAGCCTATAGATCTGGAATGCAACAATACAGCGCTAACTCGTCCCTAGCCTACTCTGCTGCTACAGACTTTATCCTTGCCCTCCTACCATGGGCTATGCTATGGAACCTTAATATGAAGAACAAGGAAAAGTTTGGTGTCGCTGTGGCTATGAGCCTTGGTGTCTTGTAAGCTGCCTCTCATTAGATCCCTGTCAACACTTTCTTTTTAACACATACTTCCAGTGCCGGGTCCATCGCCATCATCAAATGCACCAAGCTAAACGCCAACGCAACGAGTCTCGACCCAACCTTTGACGTTGGCGGGCTTCTCCTAACAGCCGGGGCCGAAAACGCTCTCATCATCATCGCTGCCTGCCTACCAACCCTTCGACCCATTCTCCGCAAGGTCTTCCCTTCATCAGCTAAGTCAAGCGAGAACTCACACCGCTTGAATGATATCCCCAATAACATCATGTTCGTACCGAAGCACAAGGCTGGTCAATGGAGCGCTCTTGTCGAGACAGAAGCCCATCCAGATAGACACTCTGATAATCAGAGCGAAAGAAGTATTCTTAAGGAGCATCGTGGGTTTATGGATGGCCAAGGGAATTCTGACATGGCTGGTCTTGCTAGTCCACAGATAAGGAAGACAAGAGAGGTGATTGTCTCTTTTGATAGATCTGAAAGTAGGTAGATTTAGGGATCTAGTGTGCTGAGTATAGTAACTTGATTGCGAGAAAGGGACATCAATCAAAGTAGTAAGAAATGGTAAAGGTGTTGGTCATCAGCTCAATTAACTATCTCAATCTTTGTTCCTAAGACTATACCATTGTCTTCTCCAAATACCTAAATAGTTCTATTCCATAGAATCCTTCTTTTGATTTACCATGTCCCTGTTTAGAAAACAGTTCGCTTGGCCCATCGGCGGGTGCTGAAACCACGCTTGGTCTTCTTCTGTCCGTTACCACCGAAAGGGTTGCCACCGTTACCGCCAAAGGGGTTACCACCGAAAGGGTTGCCTCCGTTTCCTCCGTTTCCTCCGTTGCCACCACCCTGCTTGTTGTCACCGCCCTGGTTGTTATCGTTGTTTCCTTGGCCGTTGTCACCACCGTTACCTCCGTTACCTCCGTTGTTGTCACCGCCGTTGCCGCCATTGTTGCCACCATTGTTGCCTCCGTTGTTGCCTCCGTTGTTACCGCCGTTGTTATCGTTGTTGTTGTCATTGTTGTTATCGTTGTTACCGCCGTTGTTGCCACCGTTGTTCTCGCCAGCCTTACCATCGTTACCCTCGTTGGGATCAGGAGTAGCGACAGGAGGTCGGCCAAGGACAACAGTAGGAGTCTCGGTAGCGAAAGCGGAAGTCACAACGGTAGCGCCGAGAAGGGCATCAACAGCAGCTTTGTTCTGAGCAGCCTCATCAGAAGTAGCGTTCTCGTTGGCAGCGACAGAGTCCTCGAAATCCTTCTGGTTCTGGAGGATCTGGTCATTGATACCCTTTAGAGTCTGGGTGGTCTTGATGCTCTGAGGAGTGTTGGTCTTCTTGTCAGTGTCGGCCTGCTGGACGGCGAAGCAGCCACCGAAGGGACCAGCAAGAGCGTTGTTACGGCATCGAACAGTGCAGATGTTTCCTGTGGAGGCACCAAAGCAGTTAAGGTCATCAGGCATCTTGACGGTGATGTTGAAAGCCTGTGTCTTGACTTGGGAGAGACCGTTTGTTCCGGGAACGTTGTTGGTGACGGTCAGGTTCTGGATGTTGGTGTTGGTGTTGCTGCTCTCGTCGAGATCACAGACATAGGGGCCAGCACCATCGGCGTTGACCTGGTGGATGGTGACGGTGAGCTCACCACCAGCCTCAACCTGAGTGACCTGGTTGGCAGCGATGGCGTTCTCAGTGTTCTCGCCTACATCGATGTTACCAGAGATCTCAGTACGACCACACTGGTTCACGATGTTGGCAGTGATCTCGGCATCACGGATGATGGTAGCATCCTGCTGGCAGGGGTTGATGGTGATGCAGTTGCGAGCAATCTCAGGGTCGACTTGGAATCCCACACTGTTGGGAGAGGTATCGAGACCCTGAGCACCGAGGATGACCGAGTGAGCCTGGGTCAAGGCGAAAAGAGAAGAAGAAAGGAGAATGTTGAAGGAATGCATCTTGATTTGGTAGTAAGAGAAATGTGCCGGCACAATGATAAAGGATTCAAAGAAGGAGGAATAAAAAATAGTACAAAAAAGAGACGATCACCAGGACCTTGAAAGAAAGAAGAGAAGACTTGATTGCTTGTGCAAAAGACTGAAGCTGATAATGACAAGACAGAAGAAAGAAAACGTACGAGTTGATCTAATGAGTATATATACACTTTTCTCTGTGATGGGTATTCTCTGATATCCCATGGTTGTTTGGCGAGTATATGCTACGGCCCCTGTATCATAACCAAGTGGGGTGTGTGTTAAGGGGACAGGGGCCGCTGTAGACAATCGCTAGACGCCGCACTTAGTGCCTGCCAAGAGCCAGGGGACCACTGTAGACATTCGCTAGACAACTGGACTGTTCAGGGGGACGATAAGTGGGATCGTTTTCCAGACCGTTAGACACATGTTTCACGACATTTTTAACCCGGCTGTTATTGGCCTTGGCAATAGCAACAGTTTATATAGGCCAAATATCGCATTAAAGATCAACTGCAAGGAATTCTTCGGGTATACTGCCTCGAAACAATCCTATATCCGAGGAAAATCGAATGATGATCATGTCACTTGTTGTGGCCAAATTTAGTTGTACCAAGAGATTCGAGGTAACGCTGATGCCCCCTTTCACCGTTTCGCTACGGAGATTCCAAAGCATTACTCTATCAACAGGCCTGGACGGGGTCGATTCTAGCTGGAATGTTAGTGCTGGTTTCTTGGCAGGCCATCAGCTCCGTTTTAAACACTTCACTTGTAATTCCCGCGTGTGGTAGCCGTCTTTTGCTTGGCGTCACGAGTGCACAGACTTCGACACAATCAAGGTAGCAGAGGGAGATGAATTTTGTCCTATTTGGGTAATGCGAGAATGGGTTTGAATGACTACTCGGCCTTATCCGCAGACACAGCATGGGTGGTAACATGTTAGACCTTTCTGGGTCAACCGCTTTCGAGGCCGTAAGTTGAAACGCAGGCCTATTGTTACAGCCCAGGGCAAAAGGGACAGTTTGGGTTGGCAGGCGGCAATAACTTCCAGAATCGTCTATATGACTTTGGTGGCGTAAGGAAGCTGGGAGATGACTGAGAGAATGGTAATCAATAAAAAAACACAATGTTATAGGTGACAACGAGTTGTCATTGTAAGGCATCGCAACAATATTTTGAGTGTAAATGCCCTGGCTGCTTATTGGAACCAGCACTATCAGCTACCTTCTATAAAGTAGTTTCGAAGAAGCATTTTATTCGCTAGAAAAAGATAGATCGTAAGATCTTGCATTTACAATCATTCGAGATGCCTATTGCAGCCACGAGGTCAGATGAATTAAGATAAGCTTAAATCTACCCTGAAGCCAACTTTTAAATTCCCCAGCAATCACGGCATTCATTTCTAGGTAAGAACAAATAATACCCTGTACAGTTTAATGTAACGACATATCAACTGTCCAATGATTCTCTCTTGTCCGACTTGCAAATGAGGCTATGCTGAGTTGATGGTTGCAGATTTGTCTTCTCATTGGCCCATCTCTTAGCTCGCTCAGGTAAATTAACCCCAACCAAGCGGCGTGATAGATCACTAAACCTTAAAAACTTACCCGAGAGCCTTTGAGTCGTCTAATGGAAGAGATGAAAAATGTCATCCTGAACATGAGATGCCCTTTTTTACAAGATAATCCCGCTTTGACTTGACTCGCAACTTAGACTTGGATTGCATTGGTTAAGGTTTACCCCATAACCATCATTCTGACATGCGGATATTTCTCATGTTACAGCTGAAATTCAACGAAACTGTTGAAGAAACCTCACTTCACAACCTCGTGATACAGAGTTATTGCCAGCAGTGTAATGTCTTAGATAATCTCAATTTTTGATTCCAGATAAGTTTCTTTCTCCTGTGCAATGCTGGCTTGGAGGAAAACCCTCGGATTTCTTATCCCTGCTGTTCGTCGTCTTATCTCTTCCTAATCGCATCACCATGCTACCCACACGAATCAAATCTGGGACATACCAGCAACCGATGACTGGCCACGCCAGAATCATAGAGGAATCTGTTGATAGACCAAGTGCCGGGGGCAAAATTAGCTAAAACATGTGGCGTCGCAAAGAAACTTCAGCTCGTCGCTGTCAAGGCCAGACACGACTTCGTTTCAAACATCAGCTGACGTTCTGGAAACTTGCATGACTCGTGAGTCGGGAAAACTCGCTGGGTGAGACTTTGACATTGACCATGACCGCTGCCGCCCATATGATATTCTAATGGGCCTGTCGGTACAACCATATTCACTCCAGCTACAGACACCGATGTGTGTTGTATCTAGGTTCCGGTCTTGTTCTGACCTTGAGTACTGAAAGAACTGGTCGAGACGCGAGTCAAGTTTCTCCTGTCAATGAAAGTCAGAATCCTCCTCGAACTGCGTTGTGGTGTGGATGTTTATGCCCCTGGTATCAAGACAAATCCAGGAACATCGATCATGTCACTAGTCTCGCAAGCTATTCTCCATGAATCTCAAGAAGATCAAGGCCCTGGATTTGCGTGATGTCATCCTCCTGGAGAAATGTCATGAAAAATATTCCTAAAAATGTCACCAATCCTCTCATCCAAAACAACAAGGCAAAACAAGCGCGCCTATGAAATGCAAAGAGTCGATGACATTGGATGCGGCTCAGAGGCGAAAAGGTCGAGGTAGTTTCAGGCGTTTCAATTCCTATACACGACCATGTCGCATTTTCGAAAGTTCTTTCAGTGGGCATATCTTATCTTGGCCATTCGGTTGTATCCGCCTTGTCGGTCAACTCAATCCAATCCAATCCAATCCAGGTACCTACGATATGACAAGAGAAGAGAAGATAGCAAGGGTAACCGTAATAGCTCGGCTGAATCCGACAATGTATCGAATGACAGTTGAGGAAAAAAAGCCACCAATGGGATATAGGCAGTCGATCAAGAAAAACATGCCATGCATCGCTAAACGCTAATCTGGAAACACTTCTCTTACAAAGTTTTGCCCGACTTAACCGGCATGGCAGCCCGTTTTGTTTTGGTCCTCCTCCGCCGGGCCCAAGAGTTTCGGCCGAATGGAGATTTTTCGATATCTTCAGCCTATCAGCTTGAGGCGACAGGGTTCTCACGTTTCAGTGACTTTGTGAAAAATCCCCGTTCAACGATGACAGCCACCAGGGGACAAGGATCACGACGTTTCAAGGGGGTTCATATAACACAGCAGTGATATCGCACTTTAGGTAACATTCCAGGCGGGAGAGACGATGGAAACGGTCTACCGAGTTTGGAAAATCGGGCCATTTAGAAGGAATCGGCGAATTAAATGAAATGGTAGGGATTGATATACGAGAGAAATTTAGAAAGTACCTGCATCTAACATGACATTACCCTTAGTATGGTTATTATTAACCATAAGCCAGCGGTTCTACAGACCAGGAACAGAAAGTAAATGCATGCAACACTTGCGGCGAGCGGGTTATTTTCTTGAGTCGGGTTCACTTGGTGCAACGTGATCTCGCTCGCCTCAAAAGAGGCTTTCTTAATTTGAGCCGCATTGATGCCAATAACAATAGCAATTTTATCGTCCTCCCTCTCTACTCAATCACGTGAAGGTGTAATCAAGTAAGCATAGTTCATGCAGATATAGAGAAACATGTCGAAATGCCATCTTTATTTTACAGAGTTTTTGTGCTGTAGACGTGCCATTTAATCAGCTCTTGATGTAAATTGGCGTAGGTCTTCAATGTCACGGATGCTGTCAAATTCTGCCTGTTGATAGCTTCGCCATTTTTGGCACTTAATAACCATTCCTTGCACGTGACGTATACATTCAACTGCAGCTGCGTGAAGCTGTCACGGCTAGTTGTCCCTTCCCTCCTCGTTTTTTCCTCGTTGGCTCCTGACGTATATGCAGGTCTCAGGCTAGGTTGGCCATTCAATTACCCTTTTCAACAGTACTAGGACCAACCCAACAGGCAGCGCATATGTGTACATCCTCATTGGTTGTATAGATGGCGTTAGAAATATTGAATAATGAATTTTCAAGCAACCGTTAATCCCGCTCTTTTCGAATGTGGCCTTTTCTCGATTATTCTTTTTATGCCTCAACTCCGAGGGGAACTCTGGTTTCTGCGTCATGTCAGCTCCTAAAGAGCCCGGTGGCGGTTGCCTATCGGTTTTATCGTCCTGCTTCAACTTTTGCCTGGCTGGTGGGATCAGGACCTTGATCCTTCAGAATGCAATTCTTTTGGGCAGGATCTGCTGGCAATTGCCGCTGAGTTTGGGCACACATCCATTTGTGAAGACCTTGTCGGTCGAAACTTCAACATTAATAGAGAATTCGACTATCTACACCAAAGCGCCTTGGGCAGTGCCATTCGAAATTCTCACGTTGATATCACGAGATTGTTGTTGAAAAATGGTGCCAACCCAGATCTTGCGATCAAGGAACACAGTCTTCTTTGTTGGGCAGCAGAGAGTGGCCTAGAGTCTATTCAAGCGATGTTAGATATTGGGGCAGACCCCAATGTTCATTGCCGAAGGCAGCTTGGGTGGGTGACATCGATGGTTTAGAAGCCCTCATTAAGGCGGAAGCAGCTTCGAACCCCATGTTTGCCAATCCTGGGCTTCGCAGTCCCCTAGCACATGCTGTACATCGAGAAGTAAATTACGGCCCCCGTTATTCATGGGATGACTGTGCCTTCCTCCTCTTGGAGCATGGTGCGGATGCCAACGCGCCAATGGGAGGCGAGTTCAGTTGTAAGAAGTATGGCAGTATGTTGGAAGCTGCTGTGGCGGTGGATTTCCTCGACCTTGCTCGACTGCTTGTGGAACATGGTGCTAATGTCAAAATCCCACTGGAGCTTCAAGGTTACGACACCATATTAGAGTATGCTGTCGAAAAGGGAGATACCGATCTCGTTCAGTTTCTCATCAGTCACGGCGCTGATGTCCACTCTCGCATGCGATTTTGGCAATATGGCAGCATTTTAGCTGCTGCTACCCTTGCGCCCGAACCCTCCCTTGACATGGTGAGATTTCTCATCGAAGAGGCTCGTGTAGATCTGGCGGAATTGACATGGCAACCACCCCCGACTGCTCAGCACTGGGCTTTTAGACGCATACCACCTTCGCCTTCAAAGCTCTGGCCAAAATCTGAACAGACCAGAGCTAGAGAAAGAGGTGTGGAGCGGGAAAGGTCCAGGGCTGAGAGAGAAAAGTATTTGATGAGCAAGGGGTACATCCTCAGGTACTTAAGGATATACAACTCTAGTTGGGACCGTAGCTAGCATATATTGTATTGGTCTTTTCTTCGGGGTTGGCGACGGATAATTAGAGTTCTGATCGGAATTCAGTGGGCAAATACCCTCAAAAGATGATCGGAATAAAAAGAGTTTATGTTCATATTTTTGCGCGTGTAACCTTGATCTATCTCCAGGGAGATATGCTAATAAGGTACAACTCAATTCAGTGTTCATAGTGTTGAAGGCGAGATACAGAAATAGGGTTAACCTTTTAGTCCATTAATCTACCGCAATGGACCTTTTCTAGGCATCTAACTTGAAGTTTACAGTCTGCAGTGCTTAGACGCAGGTAAAATAAGCTCAATCCAAGAGCGCATTAATGCTAAATGCCCCCATCTCAAATCTTCCTCGTCAGAGTTGAGACGCTTGAGAGGTATATAAAGACAAAGGATTTCCATACTGATGCCATTTCTTCTTCTTCTTCTTCTTCTTCTTCTTCTTCTTCTTCTTCTTCTTCTTCTTCTTCTTCTTCTTCTTCTTCTTCTTCTTCTTCTTCTTCTTCTTCTT